>WITN01000298.1:0-94835 GCA_015025155.1 Lactarius quietus | reverse complement strand
AAATCATTAGCGACTGAGATCCCAGATTTGCGTCTAAGTTCACAAGAGAAACTATGCAAACAACTTGGGATAAAACAGAACATCTCCACCGCATACCACCCTCGTACAGACGGACAATCAGAACGAACTAACCAATGGCTTGAACAATATCTCCGCTTTTGGGTAAATGAACGACAAGACAATTGGAATCTTTATCTTCCAATAGCAGAGTTCACGCATAACAATTGGCCTAACGAAGCCACAGGGCAGTCTCCATTCTTCCTATTGATGGGGCATAATCCTCGTGCTGATTGGAATTCAACGCCCAGTCCTATGCCGCAAGTGGCATTGCGCCTTGATCAGTTCAAACAGGCACAGGAACATGCTCAAAAACAAATTATCAAAGCCCAGAAGTCATGGGTATCACATAAAGATACGCCCAAATTCCAAATTGGGGATCGTGTATGGCTAGAAGGACGTCACCTGAGGACACATCAGCCAAGCGCCAAGCTTGCGCCCAAACGACATGGACCTTTCCAGATCATCCAGGTGATGTCCCCTGTCAACTATCGATTGGAATTACCCACCAAGTGGAGCATTCATGATGTGTTTCACATCGATCTTCTCACCCCCTATCGAGAGACTTCCTTTCATGGACCAAATTTCCCAAGACCTCCCCCTGAATTAATCGATGGCAAAGAGGAATATGAAATTGAGAAGATTCTAGACCAACGGCAATTCGGCAGAACCAGGCGCAAACAATTCCTTATCAAATGGAAGGGGTATCCAGACTCGGAGTCGCAGTGGGTCAACGCCACTGATGTACATGCCCCTGACGCCTTAGCTGAGTTCAAACGGACGTTGAATTCTACTCCCTCACGTATAAAGACAGGCCATTCACTGGATGAAGCACATCAGTTCTTCCTTCATTGAACAATGACTACTTCCCCTACTGCTGCTTCCATCACTTCACAAACATCTTACCATCTTCCCACCGTTACTCAACCCACTTATGCCGAGGTCGCCGCTGCCTTTCGATGCATCGGACCTGGGGATGTCATCCCCGAAACCCCTGATGTATGCGGACACGATACCGGAGGATTGGAGGAAGACCAATCGGAGGTGGAGGAGGGAGCTCCTACTCAAGTCGAGAATCTCCTTGTTCCACAAACACTTATCAAGATTCCAAGCGGCTCCGACCCCAGTGACGTGGTCGGAGTTTGTGGAAGTTGTAAGCAAACCGCCCTGTCATGTCCAGGCCATTCTGATGCCGACGACTCCCACATCCACTACGATTGCGGACAACTCATCTATAACTGCACATGTAACAACGACCCCGTCAAAGTCCCTCCGCCGCCAACGCCTCGATATATTAACGTCGACCCCCCTACCAATGTCATCATGGACCCTGCGACGTCCTGGGGTATTCACATCCGTGCCACCCTCTGAGCTCGGGAGTCCGAATCGGACAAAGAAAACCAAAATCCCCGCCAAGTATCGGAATCCCAGGATGAAGGGATACCACTTGTGCCGAGGAGGGCGAGGCGAGGAAGAAGAGCTGGTGTGGGAGCATCAAAAGAAAGCCCTTGCTTCCCTGACTACCGAGGAGGTGGAGTTCCAGCCGACCAACAGCGCGCTCGGGACAAGGCTGACGCCCCTGACGGATTCGAACTGAATATTCCCCCTAGATTCATCAACTTCCGTATGACTGAGAATGGTCATATCACGGTTGCCAAGTACATCCATGTGATGCCTGGCAACAACCCCATTGTATACGGATGTATGAGGAAAGGAGGGGAGATCCAACAAGGTGAAGTCCACGCCGCTCCTGATTTCGATAACGTGGATAACGACCGCCATTACACGCATGACCAATTGCGGTATTTGCGACAGGATTTTGGTGATCGCCAAGGGGTCGACTTGGCCCTGGGGCAGATCCCTGATCAGTCGCTATGGGCGGAGGTCCTTCGATACCGGGCTGTCACCAGTCGGTACTCCGAATTGGCGGAACGCATTACTGCTCTGGAAAATGAGCAGTATGTGGTCGGTAACGAAGTCAGGAAGTGTACACGTCGACTGGAGGAGGCTAATGGACTACAGCGGATCATGGATCAGGAGGTTTCGATTAGTCGAGGTGCGACCATTATTCCCTGGGTGTTTGAACGAGGACGTTCTACCTGAAAAAGGGGTAATGTCACGGTTTGACATGTTGCGGACTGACAATCATCATCATTACGAGTTCTCGGAGTTCGGGACGCTTACTATTTGGTTATGACTACGATAGTAAGCCCTTATTAGTCATGGACACTTACGCGTCGCCGGCATTTGGATTCGCCGGTGTTTCAGGATAGATAGTGACTCATTACTAGGATAGTTGTAATAGGGTTTCAGTATTCCAAGCTGCGCTTTAAAGCCAGCGTGTAACTGTATATAAGTCGTGTAGTGAAGACCAAGACTCTCCAGCTTGGTCTTCTTGAATCATCACCATCGTCTTCTCTTCCTTTCGTCTTCTATTCGCTTTATTCCAATCAGTCGATTGAAGCTTATCCCTCGGGATACCCTAGTGTCTACCAAGTGACCTAGTGGCTGTGCAACTTAGCTAAGTTGCCCGTGTCTGTCAAGATTCATCCATACGCTCGAGTATCACGTCACAGATCGGTTCAAGTCGAACAAGCGTTTGGTGATAACGCTACAGAGAGGCAAGACGATTGGGAACAACATCTTGCGATCACCGAATTTGTCCATAACAACTGGACCAATGAATCCACACATGAGTCCCCCTTCTACATGCTGATGGGATATCACCCGTGCACTAACTGGACAGATGCGCTATCCCCAATCCCACAAGTCACAACAAGGACGGAACAATTAAAAACAACACAGTGCAAAGTGCAAGAACTCATGATAAAGGCACAAGAGTCATGGGTCAGGAACAAGAACACCCCCAAATACCAAATAGGAGACCAAGTCTGGCTCGAAGGACACCACCTACATATGCATCGGCCAACCACGAAACTTGCACCCAGAAGGCATGGACCCTTCAGGGTCATTGAGGTGATGTCCCCTGTCAACTACCGCCTTAAACTTCCCACACAGTGGAGCATCCATGATGTGTTTCACACGGACCTCCTAACACCTTACAAAGAAACGCTGATTCATGGCACAAACTATCAGCGCCCACCCCCAGATTTGGTTGGAGGGGTGGAAGAATATGAGGTTGAAAAGGTGATAGACTCCAGAAGAAGTGGATGAGGGCACAAATTGCAATATCTTATCAAATGGAAGGGTTATCCAGACTCTGATAACAAATGGGTGAACTGGGACGGTGCCCACACAGAGGAGGAAGTTCAGAAGTTCAAAAAATTACACCCTGACAGGGATGTACACATATAGGCAAGCACAATCGACACTATAACCTCAGTCCCAACTCCCATGACTTCTCCTCCTTTCTATCATGTTGTCAACTTCGACACCCTCAAGTGCATTACCACCTATGATGACTGCAACAACGTTGACGACCCATTCTGCTCCACTTTTGAGCATGTCAGAGCAACCACCAAGCAGGACCAAGACCAGGCTGAACGAGACCTGGCTGAAGCTAGCTGGCGATTCCCCACACCCACAGGGGGACAAGTGGAGGAAGATATGAGCGGACAACCAGTTATGTATCAAGGTGATGAAAGCATGGAAGGAGGATCAAGTGAGCAAAGTGAGGGGGACGAAGGAGAAGAGAGACCAGAGGAGATTCCAATTGAGGTGGCAAGTATTCTATCAACCACCTCAGCCACCATCGACGCTGATGCCACAAGCGTCCATTCCACAACATCCACTGCCATCGAGGTATACACTGACTCTGACAGAGAGTCATATTACAACCCTACAGTGGTGTGTACCCGGTGTGACAATGCCCCCGAATACTGCCACTGCACACCGTGGCCTGTGCCACCCAGACACACGGTGGACTACAAAATCATCCCCACTGCGTACCCATCAAGCAACGACGATGATGAACAACCCACTGTGGTGGCGGTGGTCTATGGACCCACAGCTGATGAGGGTTATGCCGCGAGAGGATTACCCACTGACACACCATGCAGGGACCCTTCCCCAATCATACACAGGGCCACGTGTCCATTGGGACACACTCCACATGCCATATCACCCACTCCCTCGGGGTTTACCCTGAACAACGGCATGAACTGGGTGCTGTTGGTAATTGAACATGAGGGACACTGGGTGCCAGCACAGTATGTCAGGGTACAGATGCAAGATAACCCAGAGGTCTTTGGGACAATGGGAAAGGGGGAGCCAATTTATCGAGGAGAGATACATGCCAAGCCATGCAGAGACATGGGACCCACAGCTGAGTATAGTCACGATGACCTCCAATACATTCTCGCTGACTCACAAACTAGGCACAGAGTAGACGAAGTGCTTGCCCACTTGGGGACATCTCCCTACAGGCGGAGGTGCGACGATACCGTGCCAGTTGGGAGATCATTGGCAAGCTCAAGAGAGTCATCAAACACCTGGAAGATGACATCTTCATACATGTTGATCAAGCAAGGTGCTCTGCACAGCGACTTGGTCATGCACACAGACTGCGGCGGATCAGAGAGGAGCATGAGACTGATGTAGGGTTGACTCAGGTCACCAACTGGGTAGTGGAACAAGGGCATTCACCCTGAAGAGGGGGTGATGTTACGAACGGACTCGAACTAATGACCAGCAATGACAAGTCACTCGTCACGTCACAACTCGGGGATGAATAATCCCATTACTGATGATTACTGATAGTTGTACTAGGATTCGTAATGGTTTGTAATGGTTTTAGTCATGACGAACTGTAGGATTACCAAGCGTAGTAGTAAGGCTGATACTTAAGAAGCTGCAGAATGGTTTGTATTCTGCAGCTTGGATTTCTTGTTACCTTCTCGACTCTCTTATCCAAGGCTTGATTTGCTGTCCACTCATCAGGCCTCTGGCCACTGTTTGAGTTACTATGACATGACATGCCAGCCTCTGTGCTTGGTCACTTCAAAGCTCTGCCTTCACGCATTGAGACGACACTCAGCCTCTGAGCTTGAGTATAGTAGTTACTAAGTCACTGCGTTCACTCTACATTGCCTAAGTCAGGCTTACGTGCAACCCACACGTTACAATCATGTTCATGTATTCATGCTCATGCTTCTGGGTTGCAATTTGGTTATTGGCTTTTTCCATATCCACTGGCTTCAAAAATTTGGGCTTGACTACTTGCACACTGGTAAAGAATGCCGTGTACCATTTTTTCCCCTGTTCCCCTCTGCCGTCTGTTCACTTCAAAAGTGGGGCATGTGAGCATGATATGATTATCATCCCTTCCCCACCCCTTGTCATATCTTTTTTAGGGCACCCTGCCCTGTTTACCACCAAGGGGGGTGTGCATATGCGGTATGTCTGTCCCAATCCCTCCCTCCCTCATAGCCACCTTGCCCTCATCTCCCTTTACCTGCACGCAACTAACAATTATCACGTAGAGGAGGCAGCCCGGGTACCGGGTTCGGTAAGGGTAGCCAACATTAAAACCATCGCAAACTCCTACCCGTACCTTGGTTTCTATGGGTTAACAATCACGTAAATATGTCTCTTTTTTTGGTTCAATATCCATGCAACACATGTACTGTATAGTAAACTACAATCACTGGGTCCATGGTGATGACATGTGAGGTCATCTGTGCAGTAGATTGTGAATGATGTATGTCATAATCCATGTCCTTTTTTCTCCCTCAGTGCTGACCCTGCAGTTCATGAACTCAGGGCTGGTGCACCTTCAACATTACACCAACCATCTACCAAGACGCTTCATGCAATGTACAGTGTGCTCCAGGGCACAACCCTCCCTTGAGCCATAGAATGTTCATGCACAACATTGCCAGGGGACCATACTACTTAAGACAACAGCTAACAATCTTTTATTGTTTTGTGAGTATGCGTTAAGTCTTGGTTATGCTCTGTATTTTTGTACACTGTTGGTGTATTATTCTGAGATTGAGAAACAATGAACCTGTTAAGCACAGAAAGTGACAAATTTGCCATTGTTGTATTGTTGTATCATTTGTAATTCTAATGTTGCTAGTCTGATATCTTCTTTTTGGAGATCTTCACTGGGGTGTACTGTGAATAGTTTTTCGTTGAATTCCCAAAGCAATCTGATAGTATCTCTTCCATGGCTTCTTGACAAAGCGACATATGCATTGAATCCTGTTAATGTGGATGAGGGAGGTTTACTAAGACACATTCTATTGTTTGTCCTTGTGATTTGTAGTCAGTGAATGCATATGCTGGAGTTATTGCTAGTTGCAATCTGTCCACTGTGATTCCATTTCATCCACCCAGTCAAAATGACTTATGTGAAGGGAAAAGTGGAACAACACCTTGTGGAAGGCCAGGGAGATGTATCTTGTTCTTGGTGAAAGGTTGGAAAAGGATGGCTGCAGGGGGGATATTGTAAATACACCATGTTTTCACTGTCTGGGCAAGCATGTTCTTTTGGGTTGAGGATGATGTCCATGATGATTCCATGCAATCCATTCGCCAAATCTGCATTCATCGCTGTGTCCATAAGGACCATGGTTTTCATACCAATGGCTAATTCGACTTTGTTAGGTAGATGTCATGTTTGTTCTAGTTTCATGTGGGCGACTGTGAGGTGATGTTGTTGTGAAAGAAGTTGTTGTTTTGAACAGTCACAGGCATACAGAACATAGCGAACTTCACCTGTTTTATGGCAATGCCATTCCAACATATGTTCATTCCAAAATGTGCATGAACCGTTGCAAGGTGTGACAAGAACCACATTATCCAATGGTGGCAAGGTGAAGTTGGGGACGTCACAGTCTGGGTTTCAGAGAACCAAACTCCTGATTTTGGCAATATCATCTCTTGTGCAATCACCTGTCCTGGAATGCTGTAAAATCACATTCCACAGTGGGTCCTGAATTCTCATTTGTTGTTCCAATTTGATAACAATGTTGAATTGTTCAAAGAGGTTACAGCCAAGTTGTGCATCATTTGCAGTCAGTGAGGAATTGTACAAGGTGTTGTGTGGATTGCCAACAGGTGGAAATTGGTGAAAGTCTCCCATTAGAACAATGTTTATACCACCAAAAGGAATGGATGGTTGGATTGTATTGAGAGATGCACTCACAAGACCAATTGTTTTGGACAGGAGTAGGAGCAATGATGAAGTCATCATGCTTTTTTCATCAATGATGAGCCACAATACAATTCCAATATTTTGACATCTTTGTTTTTCAATCTCTTTGGTTGGATCCAATGACGACTTCTCAGTTCGACATGTTGCAATCAGCAATGCAGCCCAATTGTGAAGTGTTTTACCTCCTATAATACTTGCTGCAACTCCTGACATTGCTGTTTTTGCCAATAGGTTTGAGACTCCCAATTTTGCAAATGTTTTTGATATCTCATTCAACAATGCCAATTTTCCTGTTCCTCCTTGACCGTGAACTATCATCAATAATTGGGGAAGGTTTTCTCCATTGAGATAAGCATGTAAGTGATGGGTTATGATGTTATGTACCATGCGCTTGTCACAAACCTATACCTCAGCCCGTGACAAACCCATGATCCCCAAGAGTGTGCAAGGGAGCGCGCACACAAAACCTGGGAAACAGAATATTGGCCTAGTAGAACTAGCCAAGATGACGCGCGTGAAAGGATTTGATAATCCTCACTTTCCTATTCAAGAAAGGCCCGGTCCAGAACCGGGATTTACCAAGCAGAGGATGACTTAGTAAGTCACTGAATAAGCAGAGCTTATCAGAGACTTGCTATTGGACAGTATATTTGGAACCCTTCTGGCATGTTCCACAAAACCCCTGATAAGCAGAGCTTAACAGGGATTAATGCCATTGGGTAATATACTTAGAAACCGTCCAGAACATTCCATGCTATCTTTAGAATCCTAGAGTATTCCATGGGCCCACCTGTGGATCAGAGTTGGGCCTCCCCTAAAGTATGCACAGACCATGTATTTGAGTATATAAGCTAGGGCAATACAACAGACAGTCCCTCAGACTGTCCACTTGCGACATCCCCACTTGTACTATCCTCTGTCTACTGAGCAGCTTCCCAACATTGGGTTGTTCCTCATCCTTGTCATACTACTTGTGGTCCATTGTTCTTTGTCCCTGTTTTGCTCTCTTGTTGGTTTGACATCAGCCCACCTGATCCTTGTGACCTTGAGCCTTGCTGTTGCATATAAACAGTGAGCACTCATCACACTTGGACAGTCTTAGCTTGCTGATCACAAACCTCATCAGTGTCTGACTATGATTACTCCAAGTTTGGAGTGTGGGACACTGATTCAGGATTGTACCACAACATTGATTATTCCCCCCCTCGTCATCCTCGTTGTCCTTGTCCTCATCTCCCAAACCTTCCTCTTCCTTCATCGTCCCCCCCTCGTCCCTCATTGTCACCCTTAGGGCTCAACCTTGCCTCCCTCCAGACCCTTGCTCAAGTCTCGGAGCAAGCAACAATTTTCCAAGCGTCCCCTGCCCACTCCACACCTGTGGAACGAACCCCCACCCCAGAACTTCGTTACCCTTCCCCAGTACCCTCTCCCACTGTCTCCCCATCAAGACTAGTGATATCCCCAATCACTCGTCCAGCATCCTCCCCTGTGTTTCACATACACACCCCAGATCTTCGTCCCTTGTCTCCCTCCCCTCATCCACCAACACCAGACTCCCCCATTGATTTCGAGGCTGCTGCCCTTCGTGTAGGGTACACAGAACAGCGCCCAGCATCCCCCACTCCCCCAGATAACCAGGAGAACGTCCCTCCTGCCCCAGTAGTCCGCCCCCCTTCATGTATCTTCCGTCAGGGAGAACACCCCCACCAATTCATTGCAGTCATCACTCCCCAGGGAGAAGAGTGGTGCCCCATAGATGAGTTCTACCAGGACTCTGTCATCACCATCCGTACCATTGAGCAGTTAACTATTGCTCCCCCCAGATTCCCCAGTGTCCTTCCATTCCGAGTCTCGGCCCCCCACTTCCTCACCATCTACCCCCCAAGACAAGACCTTGCTATTCTCCTCGGGATTCCCCCTTTATACGCCTGCTCAAAGGTGATTCTTGACCTCCCCAGCCAGGACCTTCCTCTAGGGTCCATCAAGTACAATTTTAGAGCAGGAATCAAGAACGTCTTTGACCCCCTCAATAGCCTCATCAGAACGGCTTACGTGGGCACCTTAGTAATCCTAGAGGTGCACGACTTCCTGGATGGAAGAGTGGTAACTACATACGGTTACCTAGCCTTTTACGGGGAGCAGATTTTTGTGGTACACCAAGGGTACCATTTCGAAGATGCGGTGAGGACAAGCCCTCACCTTTTAGCATATTGTTTTTCCTCTCGAATTCCCCAAGACCCCTTCGATTACATCACCACCTACAGTGACAACAAACCATTGTAACCATTTACTGTACAAGTAAGTGGTTATATAAGTAGTTGTTACTTCATCAAATATATTGGGGTTATTGTACCAAGTGTCAGTGTTTCCAAATCGACTTCAAGAAGGAGAAAGACTTCGACAATCCCAAGCCCTCTTTGAAACCCATCGCCTCCTGCAACTCAGAACTTATTATCCTGAGTCATCCTTGTTTAACGCCAGTCAGTGTGAAACCATCGACTGTTGGAGCGACCCCCCATTCCTCCTAAATAAACTCAAAGACCTCCTACCCTTTGGTAAAGTAATTTACCAGTGGGACTACGAAGATTTCCAGAACATCGACTTAACAAGAATTGCTGAAGCCGCTCAAGAGCAACTCTTGTATTGGCATCTATCCAACGCCACTACTGTTAACAATTCCCCAGCTGAGTCCCTTCTCCTGTGGACCAAAGACGACCACTTTTGGTTCATCCACATTCCCCCCCAAGAACAAGAACTCATCCGATGCATCAGAGCAGGAGAACATGTCAGATACCTAGAGCGCTTCTCCCTCAACTACGACCAAGTCCAAATCAACTGGCAAGAAATCCGTCTTGTCACCAGAGGAACTGAGTTCCACCTTGCCATAGTCAAAGGTAAAGAGTTCACTTACAAGTGGAGCTCTTCCAATTGGGAAACCACCCTTGAAAACCCAGACCACCGCCTTATCGACCCTCAAGTTTATCACCTCCCTCCGGACATCCCTGACAACCCTGAAATCCTCGAGTTCGCTGAAGTGCGAGCACCCCCACCCCTTGTCGAAACTCCACTGCTACCAAGCAGTCCCACTAGTATACCAACAGAGTCTGTTGACGGTTGGGGAGAACCTAACCTTTGGAACGGACCTAGAAGGTGTTGGTGTGCAAAAGAAGTTGTGACTGTGGATACAGACCAGATACCCCACCTACTCCACCTAGTGTAGTATTGTGGGCCCCAGGCAACGCCTATCTACCCTTTACACAATAAAGAGTAGATTTCTTGTCCAGATCCAAGCTGGAAAACATCAGAGAAAGTATAGTCGATTGGGCTATCAACTGGGCATCCCAAAACATTCAACAGCGTCCTCATAGAAGGTGAAACCACAAAACATGTGTGGAATATCCTTCCATACACCAAGAAGACCTCCTCTTCGCATTGCCAGCCCAAGTCCCAGTTGTCCCTAATAGGGATATTCCTAGAATTAACCAAGCCAGTCCATCCGAACCAGTGTACCCATCCATCAGAGAACCCCCAGTTCCGGTTGACCCAGTGTACCCACCCAACAGAGTACCTCTAGTTTCACGACCAGTAAACCCCATTGTCAGACAGCACTCCACCAGTAGTGAAGAAGCCAACTACCTCCGGACAGAGGCAATACAACTACACTGCCATTATCCAGAGTCCGTCTATATTGCGGAGCACCTACCTACCAGGAAACCCAGAGAACTCAAGGCTTTCAAAGATCACTGCAGACTGCAGTACAACCAGCATAGAGTCACCTTAACCATCAACCACCCCTTGGAGCACATTAGAGAATTCATGTCAAACATCCTCAACTTTCAGAACTACCTCTGGAGAAGCCTCACCACAGTTACCCACTTTGAGATTTACGAGGAATATCATTGGATCCCTCGTAAAACTAGACAAAATCTACCAGACCAAGCCATCTTGCAACCCACCTATAAGATCCATTAACAGTGGAACAACAATGGTTGGACTGTCACCAGGTTACCCCGCCATTAGTGAATGAGTCAAAGCACAACTCCAGTAACTAGAGAGCTCACAGAAGAAGAAGAATCACTCATTCCATTGGACATCAACGAACCCATCTACAACTTAACCCACGAACGGATCCAAGGCACATTCCTTAGCAGAACAGTTGTCAGCAAGGATGGACATTTTCCTTGGACATTCCTAGACACCCTTGAAGAAGTATCCATCAACGACTTCACTGTACTTCACCCCCACATCTCCCACATCGAAAACCTTGACTACACCAACCTCTTAGGAAATTACCGCTCCAAGGTTGTTCAGTGGTCACACAGAAGAAACCAGTGGGTGTATCAGAACAAGAAACCTGTCCAGTTCTCAGATTCAGAAGACGAATCTTCTAACCACAAAGAGGAAGCATCCTCAACTCAGGAAACCCAACCAGAAGCACAAGGTTGGTCACCACCTAGAACCCCACCTTCAGGCGCCAGATCAGTGCGCAGCGAATCAAGTGACCAAGAAGAGGTCTCCCAGATCCTAGGAAGCATCACCAGAAAAGTTCAAGTGCTTATTACCACAGTATCCCAGCCTCAGACACCACAAACAGTTCCAGGCACACTTCCAGTAACACCAGCACAGGCATCACAGTCTTTCTTGCCTACACCTTTGGCTACAGTACTGTAACGGCGTGAGTGGTAAGCAGGATGACGAGTCGCTCCTGAAGCTTACCAAGGAATGGACTTACTCATGTACTGTACAATGACTGATGTATACGGTACAATGACTGATGGTAGTAGTAGTAGCATGACTGAAGGTATTAGTAGTGGCGGTACCACTGATGAGAGTGGGCCATTATAAGGAAGCTGTCGACTGATGTAGTTGGCAGCTTGGATTTCTTGTACACTTCTCCCCTTCTCAATCGATCAGGCTTGGGCTCTTCTCTTTCCCCTTATCAGGTGGAGATCGTCAAAGACAAGAGCAAGCCTAACAGGATACAACCGCGCTTGTATCTAGTGAACCAGCCAAACTCCGCCTTCGAGCGTTGAGATGATTACTCAGCCTATGCGCTTGAGGATTTGCTAAGTCACCGCATTCATCCCTACGTAGCCTAAGTCAGGCTCACGTGCAGCTCGCACGTAACATTAAATCCAAGCTCCACTCATATCGAACGCTGTGGCGACCATCAACACCAAAGATGGTTGGGACTTCCAGCCCTACCGAATCAACTCAAGAGAACGAGACGCACCTACTCGTTACTTGGTAGGATGAGTTAGGTGGTGACATGTACCAGACACAAGGAGGACCGACGAAAACAACACAGGATACTACGCGGAAGCGGCCACATCGCAGAGGTATCATCCCGTAGTCCTCAACAAAGAACGTTGTAGCTGGGTGGAACTCAGGTGGAGTAACACCAACAGCTATTTCGAGGCAACACGACCAGCAGCCGATGATTTAAACATCAACATACCATTGACCGAAGTGTGACCAATTGATCAACAAGGACCCATAGACGGCCAAAGAGATCAAAACCTCGAATCAGAACCACCAAGAACCGAGTTTCAATTACGAACAAGTACCCCAGCCGCATCAAGCCATACCAGTGACCGATCGCCAACTCCCCAAAGTGAAGGGGCAGTAGAACCCGAAGAAATCGCGATACACTCACCAGAGGTAGACGCACTTGCCGCGCAAACAGCTGAGTTACACATCCCCGAACCAATAAGGGGAATACCATTCAGCTATATGACTACCCAAACAGAAGTCTCCCCACCTCGGCTTGTTATAAACGAGCAAACAGGCCACGTTCAGCAAATACAACCAGAAGACATGCAAGCCGTCAATCGAGCAATGGGACCAGATGTCCCCGACGCACCGAGCAACACAGACGAACAAAACATGTTCTACGAGTTCTGAATCGATCAGAACAGAATACCATCACCCGATAACAGGCCATTCCCACCGTTGCGACCACCAGGAGGAGGACCGCCAGGAAGAGGACCACCAGGAGGAGGACCACCAGGAGGAGGATCACCAGGAGGAGGACCACCAGGAGGAAGACCACCGCCAGGAGGGCCCGCAATAGCCCACAACGCACCCCAAGGAGGGAACGATAAGTTCATCAGCAACCCACCACCTACTTTCACAGGACAAAGGTCGCAAGCCGAATCCTTCATCCTCCAATGGGAGGTCTACGCAGGAGTCAACGCAAACCATTCAACCATGCTGAATAAATATCAAAAAGCTATGTTGTTTCTCACATACATCCAGGGGAACACGGTTAACCAATGGGTTATGTCCGCGAGTCGATGGCCTGTCAATGAAGTAGCCACGGGGACCAATCAATTCGACAACAGACTATGGGAGAATTTACTCCACACCTTCCAAAGGCAGTTCGGAGACGTTCTCAGCAAAGAACGAGCGCAAGCACAGCTCGATTGTAACGTTTTGACCCGACGCTACCTTCAGTACTGCCTTGACCTGCAGACTGGAACCCGTGTCGACAGCGAGAGTCGACGCTACTCCGAATGACGCCTGGAATAGCCTAGTGATGACAAGAGAGGACCAAAGAATGAGGCCTCTATAGATAAGTCCACAAAGGGACAACAAGACGAGCGGACATAGCAGACACAAATGAAGGGATAGCAATGCAATTAACAGGGACCAACCATGCTAGTTGTGAGGTGGTATGAGAATACAAAGCTAAGGGCCGTACTGCCCAAAGCTACTACCTTTATACTGCTTCAAGGACTGGGTTTCAACCTGAGTCCCAAGCTAAACTATGATAAGAGAGATAAGCATACGGCTTATCCTCCAATAACATCAGTCCATCAATGATGCGCCATGGCCCCACAACATGAGGTGAACTGCCTTAAGGGCCATCAGGGATAAGAGTCACTATGACTCACCCAATCAGAGATATACTCAATGTGGCTAGTCCATCAGAAATATCCATCAGAACCCTGAGATAAGGGCCTGGAACGACCTCAGCTTCTGATAAGCCGGCATGGGCATAAGCCCGACCCGGTCACATGACTG
Organism: Lactarius quietus; assembly: GCA_015025155.1. Taxonomy (NCBI): domain Eukaryota; kingdom Fungi; phylum Basidiomycota; class Agaricomycetes; order Russulales; family Russulaceae; genus Lactarius; species Lactarius quietus. Next base: position 80,632 of record WITN01000298.1, on the reverse strand, counting down.
GAACTCTTCCTCAGTCATGTGAAACCCGAACATATTCTTATCACGCGATGTCTCGCGGCACGATATTCTTTGCATGCCTTCGCAGGCAGTGCGCACTCTTGCACGTGCGCCGAATGTCACATGACCGCATGGCACGGTTCGTGACATCGATGCCGGCATACACATGAAGGATGGAAAGATCGATGACTACATCGCCCTATTCGAACAACTCGTTCGACATGCAGGATACAACATCAACGCTGAGCAGACTCTCAAATACTTCACCAGAGGACTACCAAGAGCACTATACGAAACCATGTACCAACACGACAACCCCTGAAACTACGAGGAGTGGAGGGAATCTGCCCTAAAGAGGCAACAAAAATGGATTCACATGCAGATGGTCAGAGGAAATCTCGATGCCTTCAAACCAGGACGGGTTCAAGGAGGAGCCTTAGCTAAGTTACTCGCACCACTCAATGACGATCGAATGGACACTTCTGCAGATCGAGTACAAGGACGATTGGCCGGAGCAGAGGATGTGCTTCAAAACTACAAACGAAACGATAATCCACCACCGCGACCACCATTTCCGCCGCGCGGAGGATTCATGCAAAAACAGTTCAAACGAGATCACAGCCAAACGCAGTGTTACAACTGCCAGAAGATGGGCCATATTAGTCGCGATTGCAGGCAACCATGAAGGCACCGCGAAACGCAGACACGAGCCACTGAAACCGCGCAAACTAAAGAGGAAAAAGCAGCGGAGTGGCTACGAGGAGTCGCCGGAGATGACGAGGAAGTAAAGGACCTGGTTCTGCAACAGTTGATGGGACAGGATTTTGGAAGCGCCTGAACCCGGCGGCCTGGGTAAGGGCAATACGTTGTAACTCTGTGTACATTATGCGCTACCGTTCTATGAGAGTACCAGTATCAATTCGCGCAAGTTACAATATGGCCGACATCAAAGTGTTAGTGGACTCAGGAGCCACTGACAACTTCATCCATCCACAATTCATCAAACTGATGGGGCTGGGACAACGGGCACTAGATAAGCCCAAAAATATCTACAACATTGACGATACCACTAATAAAGCGGGGCAGATCACGCACTACCTCACGCTCAACGTGGAAACAGGAGGAGCAAAAAGAGAAATGCGCTTCCTTGTCACAGACATTGGCAGAGAAGACATATTGCTAGGATATCCATGGCTTGTGACCTACGAACCAAGATCTAGCTGGCGCCACACCACCATCAACGAGAAACAACTCCCCATAGTACTGCGATCGGTCAACCCAAACGACAAAAAAGCAGTACTGGCAAGATTGCTCAACGAAGAAGAAAACGACGCGAAAGTGTTACAAATGTTCACCACGGAAACAAAAGAACAAATAGTGACGAAATTAGAAGAACAAGTATATGGACAACGATCGGCGGTCGAACTCGCAGCCGATGCTAAACAATATACCAAAGAAGTCAGCATACCAAAAGAATACAACCAGTACGTGAAGGTGTTCAGCGAAGAAAAAGCAAAAAGGTTCCCACCAAAACGAAGTTGTGATCACGCAATCAACTTCAAGAAAGGAGTACCAGATGTAATAGATTGCAAAGTATACCCAATGACAAGGATCGAAGATGCGGCACTCGACGACTTCATCGATGAACAAGTAGAAAAGGGATATATTCGCCCCTCAAAATCCCCATACGCATCATCCTTCTTCTTCATTAAAAAGAAGGATGGAAAACTATGCCCTGTCCAGGACTACCGAAAGATCAACGAATGGACAATACGAAACCAATATCCACTCCCTCTTATTGACGATCTAATTAGAGACCTCTGCGGAGCACAGATATTCAGCAAACTAGATGTACGACAAGGATACAACAACATCCGAATCAAGGAGGGAGACGAACATAAAGCCGCGTTCAAAACACGCCGCGGACTCTTCGAACCCACTGTCATGTATTTTGGCCTGTGCAACTCGCCGGCCACATTCCAAAGCTTCATGAACGACATCTACCGTCTGACGATAGCAAAACACGAAGCAGTCGGAACGACGATCAGAGTCTACATGGACGACATCGCCATAGCTACCAAACAACAACCGCTTGCGCTCGAAAGACACCGGAAAGCAGTCTGCGACGTACTAGCGGTGGCGTAACAACACGACCTTTTCTTCAAACCCGAGAAATGTGTCTTCAATGCTCCTAGTATTGATTACCTGGGGGTAATCCTTGAAGAGGGGGTAACACGCATGGACCCCGTTAAAATTTCGGGTGTCCGCAACTGGCAGTCACCGACATCAGTAAAAGACGTACGATCATTTCTGGGTTTTTGTAACTGTTACCGGCAGTTTATCAGAGGTTTCGCTGCCATCGCCAAACCACTAAACGAATTGACACGCAAAGACGAACCATGGCAATGGGGCACAAGACATCAAAAAGCATTTGACACGCTCAAACAATGAGTCACCACGGAACCCATTCTTGCGCACGCCGATCAGACCCAACAGTTCGATCTGGAAGTAGACGCATCGGGCTTTGCGGTTGGAGCGGTGCTACTTCAAAAGAAAGCAGACGGGAAACGACATCCTGTGGGATACTATTCAGCAACACTCAACGCGGCTGAGCGAAATTACGACATCTACAACCTCGAGCTATTAGCCATTGTAAAGGCATTGAGGAACTGGAGACACCTATTGGCAGGATCCCCACACAAAGTACACATATTCTCAGACCATCTCAATCTTCGATACTGGCGGGACCCCCAGAAAATCAGTCGTCGAATCACAAGGGAAGTACTGGAACTGGCAGAATACAACTTCGAGATACACCATGTCAAGGGAACAGCCAATGGAAGAGCCGACGCTTTATCTCGACGACCCAACTACGATCAAGGGGAAAAAGACAACGAAAATGTCGTTGTTCTACCAAACAAAGTATTTGTACAAACTACCGCAACCAACACACAACAAGACGAACAAAGAATATGCAAGTGGGTCGATCCCCACAAACTAACGAAAGCAGACGGACTCTGGTGGTACCAAGGACAAAGGCTCGTAATAACGGGAACGATGAAGGAAATCAGAGAAGTAATTTCCACGCATCTCGACCCCCCCGTTCATGGTCATCCAGGAATAAACCGAACAACACAACTAGTAGAGCGCCACTACTGGTGGCCCACAATGAAGCACGACATCGCTGACTACATTCAAGGATGTGCCGAATGCCAACGGTGTAAGGTCAATACACAAAAAATGAAGGCACCGTTGCAACCCATATTCCCAAAACCGGAAGCAATGCCATTTGAGGTGGTTGCGCTAGATTTTATCACCAAACTCCTGGTCTCGTGGGGGTATGACTCAGTACTAACAGTCACCGACCATGACTGTTTAAAAGCGTCCATATTCATCCCATGCAGGGAGGAAATCTCCGGTGAGCAAACCGCGATGCTTTACACCAAGAATGTTGTCGTGTGGTTTGGATTACCATCGAAAATTATCAGTGACAGGGACCCCCGATTCGCGTCAAAATTCACAAGAGAACTATGTCAGGTCCTGGGGATACAACAGAATATCTCCACGGCATATCACCCACGAACGGATGGACAATCGGAGCGAACCAACCAATGGTTGGAGCAATACCTCAGACTTTGGGCCAATGAGCGACAAAACAATTGGGCCAACTATCTGGCGCTTGCCGAGTTCGCACACAACAATTGGACCAACGAGTCCACACACGAAACACCATTCAGATTGCTAATGGGTTATCACCCCCTTACTAACTGGACAGATAAGAAATCGCCAATACCACGAGTCGGGGCCCAGCTAGAACAATTAAAAGAGATAAGGAACCAGGCGCAAGAACAGATGCGCCGCGCACAACAGTCATGGATCAAACATCATGACACCCCCAAATATCAGATAGGAGACAGGGTCTGGCTCGATGGACGTCACCTGCGGACAAACCAGCCAACCACGAAGCTTGCGCCCAGGAGGCACGGACCATTTCAGGTCGTTCAGGTGATGTCTCCTGTCAACTATCGACTCGAACTTCCCACGCAGTGGAGCATCCATGATGTCTTCCACACAGATCTCCTTACCCCTTACAAAGAGATGCTGACTCACGGCATAAACTATCAACGCCCACCACCAGAACTGGTAGGAGATGTGGAAGAATACAAAGTCAAAAAGGTACTAGACTCGAGAAGATACGGATGCGGGCGTAAACTACAATACCTGATCAAGTGGAAAGGCTACCCTGATTCAGATAACCAGTGGGTCCCATGGGACGATGTCCATGCGGACGAAGAGATAAGGAAGTTTAAACAGTCCAATCCGGGAGCTGAAACTCACATAAAAGCAGCCCTAACAGGACTGCTTATACTCCCATCTTCCCAACCTTCTCATAACATGTCCCATGTCCCACTCTCCATTGTCAGCCTTGACGAGATCCCCTACATCAACACCCTCACCACCTACGACACCACGAATAATGTCGACGACCCATTCTGCTCAGCGGTCAAACACGTCAGAACCACAGCGATCAACGATCAAGCCACCCAAGACCTGGACGAGGCTCGCTGGCGATTCCCCACACCCACAAGCGGCCGAGTGGAGGAAGATGAGGATGGAATACGGCCTCTTGAAGGAGGTAATGATGGCGTGGAGGCAGGATCAGGTGGTGAAGAGGACAGCGGCGGAGAGACGGATGAGGATACAGCTATTGACGAGGCAAGTATCCTCCAGCCCTCCTGTCACAGTTTGACATTGCGCGGACTACTCATCATCACGTTTACGAGGTCTCGGAGTTCGGGACGCTTACTATTTGGTTATGACTACGATAGTAAGCCGTTATTAGTCATGGACACTTACGCGTCGCCGGTACTTGGGTTTGCCGGTGTTTCAGGTATTATTAGAACAGACAATGACTCATTACTAGTAGCACGGTACTAGGGTTTGGATTTCCAGCTGCGCTTTAAAGCCAGCGCGTACTTGTATATATACTGTCTAGTGAAGACCAAGACTCTCCAGCTTGGTCTTCTTGAATCATCACCATCGTCTCTTCCTCTTCTCTTCTCTTCGCGTCTTTCCAATCAGTCGATTGAAGCTTATCCTTTGGGATACCCTAGTGTCTATCGAAGCGACCTAGTGGCAGTGCAACTTAGCTAAGTTGCCCGTGATTTCCAACATTCATCCGTACACTCGAGTATCACGTCACAGACCGGTTCAAGTCGAACCAGCGTTAGGTGATAACGCTACATTAAGACCAAGCTTCAACGTGGCGTCATCAGAAACTACCAGAGAACGGTGTCGCCGCTGTGACGACTTTTGGTTCCAACACAGAGGCGCTGATAACGTACCCCAAAGATTTCGCAAGAATACAGAATACCGGTATAGTAACACTACCGGCACTACCGGATATCACGCCAGGAGTCGAGAAGATAACCGATCCGTCGCGGTCGAGTTTGTCTACGATCAATACGTTTGGGTAGAAGTTTGTTGGTCTCAAATAACCCCAGAACACGGAGAGTGGGAAGGCTTCCGAGTGGCCTTAGAAGATCTAAACTGTGATATCTATATCAACAAACTCACACAAGAGGAACTACAAGAGTTGGAAAACACAGCCAACAAACCAGCATCAGCTACACCACCCCCGTCACCAAGTACAAAGAGCAACGCGTCTCTTGGAGCAAGATCATCGTCTCCCTCACAACAAGGAATAAATCTAGCAGTCGCAACAGAAACCCTACGTTTAGGAGCAATGGCGACCCTTACCTCTCATGTCCAATCTCAAGCAACCGCGGGAAGTCCATCCGGGCAACCAATTTATTCGCTCACTACTTCACCCATAGCACCAACAGTTACGGCCTTTCGGGCCCTTGTCGACCCTGCAAACCAAGCACCTGCCCCACACACTCCCATTGGAGGAGGAGGTGGAGGAAATGGTGGGGGTGGAGGAAACGGTGGGGGTGGAGGAGCAGGTGGGGGTGGAGGAGCAGGAGCGGGACCACCTTTTGGAAACCCGCCAGCACAAGTACCAGCAGCGCAAGCACCCGTACCAGCGGCACATGACAAATTCTGCGGCAATCCACCTGCGGTCTTCGCGGGTGATCGAGAGAAGGCTGAAGAATTCCTTATGCAATGGAGCTTATACGAAGGAATCAACTCAACCCATTCCATCATGCGCAGTCCCTATCAAAAAGCTATGTTATTCCTCACCTACATCCAGGGTACTGCCGTAACCGAATGGGTAGGGTCAATGGTAGCTTGGCTACGGGTCCAAGTTGACGTCAACGGACGAGACCCCCTGGACAACTGGTTGTGGTACAACACTCACTCATCGTTCATGAGACAATACGCAGACACTCTCAAAGAAGAGAAGGCACAAACAGAATTACGAAGGGGTATTCGAATGGAAAAAGGGGATATCGATGCGTACGTGGCCAAATTCAAACAACTGGTCAGATATGCTGGCTACAACATAGATCAACCAATGGTTCTTGATCTATTCGCAAATGGATTGCCAAACAAACTGCAAGAAACCATCTACCTTCACGACAATCCCACAGATTATGAGGATTGGAAAAGAGCAGCCATCAAACGTCAAGGTCAATATCTTCATTTGAAGAACAAAATTGATCAGTACAAGATACAACCCCGACCATCACCACCGACTCAAACCAATTGGAGACAATTCAGACGCCATCCAGATGCGATGGACACGTCTGCTGATAGGGCTAGAGCCCGAGGACGACTAGCACACGCAGAAGACGCATTGGCACAGCCAAGACCATATCTCAATAATTCGCAACCACCTTTCAAACCTCGCGAAGGATTTTTACGAAGGAGGCAACCTCCCGATCTCAGGGAAGTAATTTGCTATAATTGTCAAAAGAAAGGACACCTCAGTCGCAATTGTTCCCAGCCACGTCAACCACGAAATCCACCTAGACCCTTTAGCAATTCCAGAAGCCTGGAAGTGGTGGATGATCGCTCCGAGACAGGAGAAGATCTCCATATTGCTCAAATGGTGGCTGATAACCGCACCACAGAAGAAAGGAAAAATGATTGGCTGCGAATGGCGGCCAATGAAACCGAGGAGTTTAAAGCCATGGCAATGCAGGAGTTGATGGGGAACAAGGATTTTGGGGACGCCTAAACCCGACGGCCTGGGTGAGGGCTCTACATTGTAATGCTGTATACATAACTCGCTTCCGTTCTATGCGAATTCCAGTATCGATCCGAACCAGCAGCAACAAGGCCGACATAAAAACACTAGTAGACTCTGGAGCAACAGACAATTTCATAAATCCACGATTTGTGAAACGAATGGGGTTGGGCGCGGCTCTATTGCCAAACCCAAAACAATTATTCAATATCGACGATACGCTAAACAAAAAGGGATCAGTTACCCATTTCGTTGACTTGCAGATATTGACAAAAGGAATTATCAGGAAAATGAGATTCCTCCTAGCGGATATCGGAAAGGAAGACCTCCTTCTTGGGTATCCATGGCTCAGTACTTTCGAACCAAAATTCAGTTGGAAACATGGCACAATTGACGAAAACACACTACCAATTGTAATCAAATCGTGCCATCCCAAGATCAACGTCAATGTAGTAGCGCGATTACTCTCAGACGTCGCAAAAGACAATATTATCGCGAAATTAGGGGAGCATAGCTCTATCAAGGGAGCTGCCACTGATCTCGCCATAGCCGCAGGACCCAAAGAAGAAACCCAAATACCGGAAGAGTACAGCGATTTCACAAAGGTTTTCAGCGAAGAAGAATCCCACCGATTTCCCCCTGCACGGGAATGGGATCATGCTATCGAATTCAAAACCAATACTCCGGATCACATCAATTGTTCCATATACGAACTCTCACAATCGGAAGACAAACCGTTACGAGATTTTATTACGGAACAACTCAATAAAGGGTACATCCGACCCTCTAAATCGCAGTACGCCTCTCCGTTCTTTTTCGTCAAAAAGAAGGACGGAAAACTACGCCCAGTACAGGATTATCGGCGTATCAACGAATTCACCATCCGCAACAATTATCCATTACCACTGATTCAAACCCTTATCAAAGACCTTAGTGGCGCACACATATACACTAAGCTCGACGTACGGTGGGGTTATAACAATATCCGCATCAAAGCGGGCGACGAACACAAAGCGGCGTTTAAGACGCCATATGGGCTTTTCGAACCCACGGTAATGTTCTTCGGATTGACGAATTCTCCCGCCACATTCCAAACCATGATGAATCACATATATCGGGACACAATCATAAAACATGACGCAAAAGGGACGACTATCCGCGTTTATATGGACGACATCGGTATTGCGACCCGAACAAACATCGCTGACCATGTCAACGCAGTTCGGGATGTGCTAACAGTAGCCGCGAAGTATGACCTGTTTTTCAAACCAGAGAAATGCACTTTCCACTCGACGTCTCTTGATTACCTGGGGGTAATCCTTGAAAAAGGGGTAACACGCATGGACCCTGTAAAAATCGCGGGGATTAAAAATTGGCCAACGCCAACCAAGGTGAAGGACGTACGATCTTTCTTGGGTTTTTGCAATTTTTACCGTCTATTCATACGAGGATTTGCATCAATCGCCAAACCGCTAAACAACCTTACAAAGAAGACAACAGAATGGCAATGGAACTCAGCAGAACAACACGCATTTGAAGTATTGAAAGGACGAGTTACAAGCGAACCTGTATTGGCACACCCAGTACTGACGGACCAATTCGAGTTGGAGGTGGACGCTTCAGGTTTCGCGGTGGGAGCGGTATTACTCCAAAAGAAAACTGATGGCAAAAGACATCCAATAGGCTATTACTCCGCAACCCTCAATACAGCAGAACGAAATTACGACATCTACGACCTTGAACTACTAGCAATAGTCAAAGCGTTACGACACTGGAGGCCCCTACTAGCGGGATCACCTCACAAAATCAAAGTATTCTCGGATCACATGAACTTACGGTATTGGAGAGAACCACAAAAGATCAGTCGACAGGTTGCGAGGGAAGTACTCGAATTGTCGGAATATGACCTCGAAATTCACCACATAAAGGGGACCGCAAATGGACGAGCGGACGCATTGTCAAGACAACCCGACTATGATCACGGGGAACAAGACAATGAAAATGTTACGGTACTACCTGACAACATATTCATACGAACCAACAACGCACACCGTACGGGAATGCCGAATCAGTCTATTGCAACAATCACGGTAGAAGAAATGAGGTCGACCAAAGACGAACAAAACGAAGACATTATCAAACCTTGGATAGATCCACACAAGTTGAAAAAGATCAACGGGGTATGGTATAAAGAAGGCAGAAGAGTGGTGACCAAGGGAAGTGAAGAGCGAAAGTCAATTATTGCCGCTCATCACGACACTCCAGTACATGGTCATCCAGGGATCAGCAAAACCGGCAAAATAGTAGAATGATACTATTGGTGGCCAACAATACGACAAGAGGTATTAGCGTATGTTAGAGGTTGCGCGGAATGCCAACGACACAAAATCAACAATCGCCCTATTAGGGCTTCACTACAACCCATATACCCTAAACCGGAAGCTATGCCCTTCGAGACTATCGCTCTCGATTTCATCACTAAACTACCTGTCGCACAGGGCTATGATTCAATCCTTACGGTCACGGACCATGACTGTACCAAGGCATCTGTGTTCATCCCTTGTAACGAAGAGATCGATGCGGAAGAAACAGCAGCACTATACATCAAACATGTGTTCATGCGGTATGGACTACCGAACAAAATCATTAGCGACAGAGATCCCAGATTCGCGTCCAAGTTCACAAGGGAATTATGCAAACAACTCGGGATCACACAGAACATTTCTACGGCATATCATCCTCGTACGGATGGACAATCGGAACGAACCAATCAATGGCTCGAACAGTATCTCCGATTTTGGGTAAATGAACGACAAGACAATTGGAACCTCTATCTTCCAATAGCAGAATTCACGCATAACAATTGGCCTAATGAAGCCACGGGACAGTCTCCATTCTTCTTATTGATGGGGCATAATCCTCGTGCTGATTGGAATTCAGCGCCCAGTCCTATGCCGCAAGTGGCGTTGCGCCTTGATCAGTTCAAACAAGCACGGGAACACGCTCAAAAACAAATTATCAAAGCCCAGAAGTCATGGGTATCACATAAAGATACGCCCAAGTTCCAAATAGGGGATCGTGTATGGCTGGAAGGGCGTCACCTGAGAACACATCAGCCAAGCGCCAAGCTTGCGCCCAAACGACATGGGCCTTTCCATATCATCCAGGTGATGTCCCCTGTCAACTATCGATTGAAATTACCCACCAAGTGGAGCATTCATGACGTATTTCACATCAATCTTCTCACCCCCTATCGAGAGACTTCCTTTCATGGACCAAATTTCCCAAGACCTCCCCCTGAATTAATCGATGGCGAAGAAGAATACGAAATTGAGAAGATTCTAGACCAACGGCAATTCGGCAGAACAAGGTGCAAACAATTCCTTATCAAATGGAAGGGGTACCCAGACTCGGAGTCGCAGTGGGTCAACGCCACTGACGTACATGCCCCTGACGCCTTAGCTGAGTTTAAACGGACTCTGAATCCTACTCCCTCACGTATAAAGACAGGTCATTCACTGGATGAAGCACATCAGTTCTTCCTTCGTCGAACAATGACCACTTCCCCCACTGCTACTTCCACTGCTGCTTCCACTGCTTCTCAAACCTCTTACCATCTTCCCACTATTACTCAACCTACCTATGCCGAAGTCGCCGCCGCCTTTCGATGCATCGGACCCGAGGACATCATCCCCGAGACCCCTGATGTATGCGGACACGACGCTGGAGGATTGGAGGAAGACCAATCGAGCATGGAGGAGGGAGCTCCTACTCGCGTCGAGAACCTCATTGTTCCACAAACGCTTATCAAGATTCCAAGCGGCTCCGACCTCAGTGACGTGGTCAGAGTTTGTGGAAGTTGTAAGCAAACCGCCTTGTCATGTCCAGGCCATCCTGACGACGCCGACTCCCACATCCACTACGACTGTGGACAACTCATCTACAATTGCACATGTAACAACGACCCCGTCCGCATCCCTCCACCGCCAACGCCTCGATATATCAACATCGACCCCCCTACCAACGTCATCATGGACCCCGCGACGTCCTGGGGTATTCACATCCGTGCCACCCTCTGACCTCACGAGTCGGGGTCTGACAAAGAAAATCAAGATCCCCGCCAAGTATCGGAATCCCAGGATGAAGGGATACCACTTGTGCCGAGGAGGACGAGGCGAGGAAGAAGAGCTGGTATGGGAGCAGCAAAAGAGAGCCCTTGCTTCCCTGACTACCGAGGAGGCGGAGTTCCAGCTGACCAACAGCGCGCTCGGGACAAGGCTGACGCTCCCGATGGTTTCGAGCTAAACATCCCTCCCAGGTTTATCAACTTTCGCATGACCGAGAATGGGCACATCACCGTTGCCAAATACATTCACGTGATGCCTGGCAACAACCCGATTGTATACGGGTGCATGAAGAAAGGGGGGGAGATTCAACAAGGTGAAGTACACGCTGCTCCTGATCTCGATGCCGAGGATAACGACCGCCAGTACACGCATACCCAATTGCAGTACTTACGACAGGATTTCGGTGATCGCCAAGGGGTCGACTTGGCCATGGGGCAGATCCCGGATCGGTCGTTGTGGGCGGAGGTCCTTCGATACCGGGCTGTTACTAGCCGGTACTCCGAATTATCGGAACGCATCACTGCTCTGGAAAACGAGCAGTATGTAGTCAGTAATGAAGTCAGGAAGTGTACGCGACGGTTGGAAGCGGCTAATGCACTGCAGAGGATTATGGACGAGGAGGTTTCTATTAGTCGAGGTGCGACTATCATTCCTTGGGTTTTCGAACGTGGACGTTCTGCCTGAAAAAGGGGTAATGTCACGGTTTGACATTGCGCGGACTACTCATCATCACGTTTACGAGGTCTCGGAGTTCGGGACGCTTACTATTTGGTTATGACTACGATAGTAAGCCGTTATTAGTCATGGACACTTACGCGTCGCCGGTACTTGGGTTTGCCGGTGTTTCAGGTATTATTAGAACAGACAATGACTCATTACTAGTAGCACGGTACTAGGGTTTGGATTTCCAGCTGCGCTTTAAAGCCAGCGCGTACTTGTATATATACTGTCTAGTGAAGACCAAGACTCTCCAGCTTGGTCTTCTTGAATCATCACCATCGTCTCTTCCTCTTCTCTTCTCTTCGCGTCTTTCCAATCAGTCGATTGAAGCTTATCCTTTGGGATACCCTAGTGTCTATCGAAGCGACCTAGTGGCAGTGCAACTTAGCTAAGTTGCCCGTGATTTCCAACATTCATCCGTACACTCGAGTATCATGTCACAGACCGGTTCAAGTCGAACCAGCGTTAGGTGATAACGCTACAAAGAGCCTCGTGGTGAAGGAGCATCTGCTTTTGATGCTGTCTCAGCATGTGGCAAAATAATGGGTCGCACTTCAATCTCAATTCTTTTACTGTCCAATGTGAGCAAATGTAAAGCTACTCTATCATATTCCCCACCTCTCCATTGTCCAACTCATCAAGTATTGTGTCCAGCATCCCTACAACATTGCTCTTGTCATTGTAAATAAAAGTAAACTCTCAATGGATGTGCCAAAGTCTTATCAGTTCCAGCCCCAACATGTTGGTGGGAGTCAACTCTTCATCTGGCACCTAAACCAGATAGATATTTCATGGATGCTATGCTGGAGAGTGATTTATGGAATGTACATCAGTTGGACTATTTTCTTTTTCTCCAGAAACCGATGTATTTGCTGTTGACTCCTCTTCATCCATCACTGTTGATGGTGCATGCTCTCCTCATTTCCAACCTTCATCTGTAGATTCAGAGAGCTATACTGTGGTTGGTGTATGTATGACACTCACCATGTGCTGCCGAAGGATTGGCAGCTATGTCTGTGGGTTGTAATTGGTTCACACTGAGGAGCTCTTGTGCTGCTGATGGGTTATCGATGTGATCTTAGTGCTCACCAGGACAGGGGAAATATATACTTGAGCTATCTGTTTGCGTCAATGGAGGAGTGCCATGTTGACATGGACCAGTTATCCAGATTCCTGTGGTGTAAGGATGATTGAGTCATCCTGTCACTATCAGTATCTACTTTGATCCCCTTATGGGAATGGACTATTTTAAGATATCATTATTGTCTTTGTTCCATGTATAGTAGTTCCTTTGTTCTTTATTATCAAGATACTGGTAGTAGCTGTATTTAGATCAGCTGACATGGCAGTACAGTGTTCTATTTGGTTTCCAACCAATACTTGTACTTTAGTTACAACTACAGATACATGCACATGCTGTATTGAGGTGCACAGACCATGTGTGCACAGACCACCCTAAGTAGTATATAATGGTCTGTGTTTTTGCTCTTACACGTCAGAGTTCCTTCAACCTCTGAAGTAACTGTTTGCTTTCTAGCTTTTGTGCTAACTCCTAAGACATCAGTTGCTATCTGCGCAACATGCCAATACCGAATTTGCCAGCTTCTGGAAGGGGCAAAGCTTCTGTCCCCAGCATCACATCCAGCTCTTGAACATTGAGGATGGGCACAGCAGATATTTCTTGATCTCCCAGTGGAGGCATGGAATTAATACTGAAGCTATATTGGCTTTCAGGTGAGGATTCACCCAGGCCATAGCTGTGTCAGCTGCTCAATGTGTCCGAGTCACCACCCATTCCTTTGTTATCTTGAGCTTCCAGTGAAGGTGGCACATCCACACCAGAGCCATCCTGACCTCCTGCTGATAGTTGTGTGTTCATGCCAAAGCTATGCTGACTGCAAGGAGAGCCATTGGCAGCTATACTGAGGCTGTCCTCACTTTTGGGAGAAGACCATGAGTCTCTCCATAAGTCTTCCTTCACTGCTGAGTGTATTCCATGCTGCCAAGTTGTCGCGTGGTGACATCATTCAACCCTCTACCACCACCAAACGTCGCAAGTGTCGACATGAACACTGGAAGAACTGCCAAGACTACCCTGAGGAACACACATGGGTAGCTGGACAACCAGAACATTGTGATGAAGAAGAGGAGGTACGTGCTCTTGTATGGGCCCAGGCTGATGGATGGCCAGAGGCGGAAGAAGAAGACTATTATGTGGAGGAAGATGAAGCATTACGCATACGCCAGTTAGTGAGTGGCATGATCATTCATGAGTCGCCCTCAGATGCTGGCACAAGTATTGCAGGAAGGATGAAGGTCACATGATCTGATCACGTGTAGTCCTGGGTCATGGCATGTATCTGACCTAAGCCATAAGTCATGGGACTTCAAGGATGGAAGGTTCTGGAGCTTTGTATAATGTGACCATGGTAGGCATGAGGTCGAATGCGGAATTCCCGATAGCCGAAGGTCTGGACAATTCCCTTTATGGGTCGATTCTGATGGAAGGTATTCTGATGCGCTGATGTTGCGCCGAGACATTCACTATCTTGTTATCTTGGATTCTGATGTCATTTGTGAGTCATATGGTATTCTTATCTCTGACTCATGGTTGTGTTATCTCTGACTCATGGTTGTGTTATCTCTGACTCATGTGAGGCCTTATGCCTCATGTACTGTATGTTTCATGATAAGCCCCTGTGGCTTGATGGACTATTCCTATTGGCAGATAAGGTCGTAGGTGTTATCTTGTTTATAGTTCGAGCTCAGTTTGATTACTGTCTTGGAGTACTATATATACTTGGCAGGTTTTGCCAGTAGTCATTAGCTTAGTTGTTTTGACTTCCACCTGTATTCCTCTCAGGGACTAGCAAAGCATTCTTATAGCAGAGTCATTGGTCTGTGTGACTATCTTCTCATCTTGTCACCAACTTGTGTGTTAGGCTATCACCATTGTTTGGCCATATAAGGGGACCTTCCGAGGTTATTCGCCCTTTATGAGTTACTGTCTAGGTTGCAAGCTGTGCGCTTGGCTTAGTGTTGATACAGGAAAGCCCATGGATCCAAGTCGGATCAGCGTTTAGTGGAAACGCTACACAAGTGTTCACAGAGATGAATGGGTGTGACTTAGACATGGATGATATAAACAGCAGTGATGAAGTTGTGATGAGGCTCGGATTTGGACAAGCCTCCTAATATCTAGATTATAGATGCAGTAGACACTCAAGAATCAGTTACTGTTTTTGTGCTTTTACGCCCTTTTGTTAATTGGAAATTTGGCAACCACGCAATGTGGAGCTTTCCTGAAAGTTGAACTGGAACGTGGCATCCCTTTCCACACGCATTTCTTTCCTTTCAACAACATGCAGTCCCTCCTCCAAATTGCATTCCAAGTTGAAGCTGCCATTGAGGCATACAACTCAGTGAAACCCATCCCAAATTTGGAGGAATGGGTCCAGCATATTGAGGAAGAGAAGGTAAGCACTCTATGTCAATTTTTTTCATCATTCTAATCCTCATTTGATCTAGGCCAGAGCAGTGTGTGTCTCTTTAGAGACTTGAGGGATGCAAATGGGGGTGCTGCACCAGCACTGCATCCCACACTGGCAGCACTTTTCATGGAAACTTTTGATTGCCCTCAACTGTCAGACATCAATCTGTCAGACATCAACATGAGAAATCCTCGCATCTGGAAGCACAGGTACTACAATTCCCAGGCCAAGTTCCCCGATCTACTGCCCCCCACCAGAGATCTTTGGTGAAACTCTCTTGGTGAGTCATGATATGTGTTTTATTTGTCATTCTCACACCCCTGTACAACTGCAAAGGCATGCCAAGGGAAAGAAGTGCTGCCTTTAGATCGCCCTCTGCTGAGGGTCAGACTTACCCTCCCACCAGCACCTATCAGCAAAGAAATGGAGGTTGATGAGTTGACAGCAGACAACTTTATTCTGGTGAGTGGTAGAGCTTCTCATCATGTTTTACATTTCTAACTTTGAGGAAATCTAAGCCCATCCAAATACCAAAGCAGGGGAAGAGCACCACTGCTGAAGCTTCCACGTCAAAGAAGCAGAAGGGTGCTTTGCTACTGGAGCCTGCAGTTGTGAAGCAACGTGCTGGCAGCTCATGGCAGCAGCCCTTATCAGCAGAGGATTACAAGTTTCAGGTAAGCAACTATGTTTGTCATCACCTCACTGCTTAACAAACAGGAGAATAGTGCCAGAGATGTGAAGATGCCTGCAAGGACTGTGAGCTGGACCCACTGCATGCTTGTGCCCACTGCCACTCCAAAAAGCTGCAGTGCAGCCTTGTGCCAATCAACAAGAAGATGGCAAAGCAGACCACAGCAAGATGAAGGCAGAAGATGTACTTGAGTATTGAATTTTACAACTGGAGAAGCAGATGGGCAAGTGTCCAGCATGCAGGAATGGGCTGAAGGACTTGCTGGGGTCGGGAGCATCACCATCAACGATGCTTTCAGCCCTTGAACTGGATAGTCCATCATCCTGTTCCCCCAAGGCTCTTGAACCCCCTGCCACTGCTGCTGCCCAAGCTCCCTCAGCAGCATTTGTGGCTGAGGTTCTCCCTTCCCCCAAGAAGACTCATATGCCCCTGCTCATTCCATGTGTTTCCACCCCTCAAGACTCAGCTACCTTGTCTGCTGTGGCTCTCCCACCCCCTCCTGCCACTGCCCATGCTTCAGCCCATGGCCACACTGGTACTCATGCTCCTTGTCCTGCTCACGTGCATCACCCTGGACCTTCCTCTGGCTCCTTCAGCTTCTCTTGCTCCCACTCCTACACCTGCTCTCAGGGCTACTTTCATATACAGACAGTCACTGGTCAACTTGAAAAGGGGCAGATAGGAGGCAAAGTTGGGTACTTCCAAGGGGAATGCATTAGGATATGTCAATCAGCTTCACATGTCAACTAGTATGTTGCTGTCACAGTGACTCTATAAACTTACTTCTTCTTTACAGAAATGGGGCAGCCGCTTGCCACCACCAGTGACAAGCTGGGAGTGGCAGAGCTATACAATGCAAACCTTGTTCACACTTGCCAAGGTGACACAGATGCACCAGCCTGGCTCATGAACTTGAATGCCAGCCTCAATTGGCAGTGGAAGCAGTTTCATGCCCATGTATTGCACAATATGGAGGAAATAGCATGTCTTTCTGCTGAGATGGTGTGCATCTGAGGTGAGGTGAAGCTGATGGCCAGTACGGTTAGCCAGATCCTCATTGAGATTAAGCACATCTGAGGTGATTCTTGATATCTCAGATCTCAGCAGTTACTGTAGTTACTGTAGAACTATTGTTGCCAATAATTTCCTTCCTGTCTATGACTTGACATTATGTATTAGATTTGTAAATTGTAGAGACTTGGCCCTCTGACTGCCCCCCTTCCTGGGTTCATGGGCCATTCCTGGGCCTTCATGTCAACTCCCACCTCCCCCCCCCAGCCTAGGGTCAGGGCACAACATTTCCAACCTCCCTTGACAGTTATATAGAAGCGCAGATGTATGAAAAAGAAGCCACTGGCACTGCAGGTATGCTAGTACACATGGCTAAACTGATGGCGACTATTAAAGTGACTACTCATCTCCAAGTTCCAACCAGCCTGAGCCAGAAACTTGGCCAGAAACTTTGGTTTCTGTCTTGAAAGGTGGGTCTGTCCTTGACAAGATATGTTGGTCTGCAGCCATGCCTCACAATCGATTGAGTTCTCTATGATTCAAAATAAACAAAGAACCCAAATTAGTACATGGTGTGAGAGGCCATGAAAAGGTGCAATAACTCTGCTTTGAATGTCTTTCAGGCTTGTGTTGTTGGCCATTTGTTCCCAATTGTTGGAACATCCAATAAGTCATAATTTGAATATGCATCGCCTTCTAACTCCCATGTGCCTACTATATACAAATACCCAGAGAAAGACATGACCATCCTATCACAGTGACCTGATATATGCCACCTCGAATGTGTAGAGTGGCCTAGAATGCTTCATCTACTTGCGCGCTGTGCTCTGTCAACATGTAACGACTGGCACAGTAAGCGGGATGACGAGTTGCTCTCGAATACTTACTCAGCGCTGATAAAGGACTTACTCATGCACTATACGATGACTGATGATGTTACTGTACGATTACACAGTGGATTAGTAGTGATAGTAGTAGTGGCGGCTTCGCTGACAAAGGCGGGCCACCAGCAAAGGCTTTATAAGGAAGCTATCGACTGTTGTGGTCGATAGCTTGGGTTTCTTGTACCATTCTCATCTTGTTATCCATCCGAGTCTCTACTCTCTCGTCTTCTTGGACCAATTGACCGTTGAACTGTGGAACTCCGCCTTCATGCGTTGAGACGATACTCAGCCTCTGTGCTAGAGTCAAGGATCTGCTAAGTCACCGCGTTCACCTTATGCTGCCTAAGTCAGGCTCACGTGCAGCTCGCACATAACATTAAACCCAAGCTCTCTAAACACCGAACACCGTGGCGACCATCAATACCAAAGATGGCTGGGATTTTCACCCCTACTGAATCGAATCAAGAGAACGAGATGCACCTGCCCGTTACCTCATAGGACGAGTAAGGTGGCGACATGTACTGGATACAAGGAGATCTGACGAGAACAACACAGGATACTACGCAGAAGCAGCCACCGCACAAAGGTATCATCCCGTAATCTTCAACAGAGAATGCTGTTGTTGGGTCGAACTCAGGTGGAGCAACACCAACAATTACTTCGAGGCAACACGACCAGCAGCCGATGACTTACACATCAACATACCGCTAACCGATGCGCGACCAATTGACCAGCAAGGACTTATAGACGGTCAAAGCAATCAAAACCTCGAATCAGAACCACCAAGAACCGAGTTTCAACTACGAGCAGACACCCCGGCTGTATCAAGCCATACTAGCGAACAACCACCAACCCCATGAAGCGAAGAAGCAGAACCCGAAGAAATCGTAGTACAATCACCAGAAGTAGACGCGCTCGCCACACAAACAGCTGAGTTACATATCCCCAAACCAATCAGGGGAATACCATTTAGCTACATGACCACTCAAACAGAAGTATTGCCACCTCGGCTTGTTATAAATGAACAAACAGGCCACGTTCAACAAATACAACCAGAAGATATGCAAGCCGTAAATCGAGCAATGGGACCAGATATCCCTGACGCACCAAGCATTCCTGAAGGAACTGAAATGTTCTATGAGTTCAGGCTCAACCGAAACCGAGTGCCATCACCCGACAACAGACCATTCCTGCCTAGGAGAGGACCACCCAATGGCAGTTGGCCACAAGGAGGAGGAGGAGGACCACCTCCAGCAGGACCAGCAATAGCCAATCAACAAGGGGGAAATGATAAGTTTATTGGCAATCCACCGCCGACGTTCACAGGGAATAGATCCCAAGCCGAATCATTTATCCTTCAATGGGAGGTATATGCGGGAGTCAACGCCAATCACTCCACTATGAGGAACAAGTACCAAAAAGCTATGTTGTTCCTCACATACATACAAG
Organism: Lactarius quietus; assembly: GCA_015025155.1. Lineage (NCBI taxonomy): Eukaryota > Fungi > Basidiomycota > Agaricomycetes > Russulales > Russulaceae > Lactarius > Lactarius quietus. The sequence continues at coordinate 61,109 of WITN01000298.1, read as the reverse complement.
GAAACGTGGTTAACCAATGGGTAATGTCCGCAAGCCGATGGCTCGTCAACGAAGTGGCCACGGGAACAGACCAATTCAACAACAGGCTGTGGGAGAATTTACTCAACGCCTTTCAAAGACAATTTGGCGACGTTCTCAGCAAAGAATGAGCCCAAGCCCAGCTCGACGCTGGCATACACATGAAGGATGGAAAAATTGACGACTATATCGCTCAATTCAAACAGCTGGTTCGACATGCAGGGTACAACATCAATGCCGAGCAAATGCTCAAATACTTCACAAAAGGACTACCACGAACCCTGTACAAAACCATGTACCAGCACGATGACCCCCGAAACTATGAAGAATGGAGAGACTCTGCCCTGAAAAGGCAGCAAAAGTGGATCCACATGCAAACGGTTAGGGGCAACTTGGATGCCTTCAAACCAGGACAAGCTCCAGGAGGAGCGCTAGCTAAGTTGCTCGCACCACTCCAGAATGATGACCGAATGGACACCTCTGCAGATCGTGTACGTGGGTGAGTAGCTGGAGCAGAAGACATTCTCAACGACAATTACAAGTGAAACAATAACCCACCATGACCACCATATGCACCGTGGGGAGGATTCCTCCAACAACAACGGGAGTTCAAACACGACCATAGCCAAACGCAGTGCTATAACTGCCAAAAGATGGGCCATATCAGTCGCGACTGCAGACAACCTCGATGACGACGTGAGGTACAAACAAGGACTACAGAAACCACACCAACAAAAGAAGAAAAGGCGGCGGAATGGCTACGAGGAGTTGCGGGTGATGACGAAGAGGTAAAGGACTTGGTCCTACAGCAGCTGATGGGACAGGATTTTGGAAACACCTAAACCCGGCGGCCTGGGTAAGGGCAATACGTTGTAACTCTGTATATATTATGCGCTACCGTTCTATGCGAGTACCAGTGTCTATCCGCACAAGTTACAACATGGCCGATATCAAAGCATTAGTGGACTCCGGAGCCACTGACAACTTCATACATCCAAACTTCATCAAATGAATGGGGTTGGGACAACGGGTACTAGATAAGCCCAAAAATATCTACAACATCAACGATACCACTAATAAAGCGGGGCAGATCACACACTACCTCACTCTCAATGTAGAAACAGGAGGAACAAAAAGGGAAATGAGATTCCTCATCACAGACATCGGAAAAGAAGACATACTACTAGGGTACCCCTGGCTTGCTACCTACGAACCAAGGTTCAGTTGGCGCCACGCCACTATAGATGAGAAACAACTTCCTATAGTGTTGCGATCAATTAACCCAAATGACAGAAAAGCAGTATTGGCAAAACTGCTGACAGAAGAAGAAGAATGTTACGATTGTGGTCTGACTTAGACCTCCACACGCGATGGCAAGTAACGTGACTTAGCAACTCGTGTCAACACACGAAGGTGTGACTTGTCTTGAGGACTCTTGAAAGAGCCTCCCTAAGAGAGCGACGACTAGAGGCGGGATTGAGAGGAACCCGACTAGATTTGATAATGGTACAAGAGAGTCAAGCTGTCGACTACATCAGTCGACAGCTACCTTATAACCGATTCTTGACTGTACGCCTTCGTCAGCGATACAGCCACTACTACTAATGCTGAGTATCGTCCACTAATACAAACGCCACAACTACTACTACTCTCAGTCATCGTACAGTAAGCTCTCAGTCATCGTACAGTAATACTATCAGTAATCATCATCGTAAGAATGTAAGCCGATCGACGACGTCATACCCTCACGTGCCTATACGTCCCATGACTTATGGGTTAGGTCAGATACATACCATGACCTGGGACATAACAAAGAAGATGCAAAGGTGTTGCGAATGTTCACAACTGAGGCAAAAGAACAGATAGTAGCGACCCTAGAAGAGCAAGTATATGGGAGGAGATCAGCGGTTGAACTGGCAGTGGACGCCAAGCAATACACCACAGAAGTCAAAATACCAACAGAATACCAACACTTTGTGAAGGTATTCAGTGAAGAAGAATCAAAACGGTTTCCGCCCAAGAGGAGTTGCAATCACGCGATAGACCTCAAAAAGGGGGCACCGGATGTCATAGACTGCAAAGTATACCCTATGACAAGGGTAGAAGACGCAGCCCTAGATGACTTTATTGACAAACAAGTGGAAAAGGGGTACATCCGTCCCTCAAAATCGCCGTACGCATCATCATTTTTCTTTATCAAAAAGAAGGATGGAAAGCTACGACCAGTACAGGACTATCAACGGATTAATGAATGGATGATACGAAATCAATACCCACTCCCTCTCATCAATGACCTCATCCAAGATCTTGGGGGAGCCCAATTATTCAGTAAACTAGACATCCGACAAGGATATAACAATATACAGATCAAAGAGGGAGATGAACACAAAGCCGTGTTTAAAACACGCCGCGGGCTCTTCGAACCAACTGTAATGTACTTTGGACTGTGCAACTCACCGGCTACATTCCAAAGCTTCATGAACGAAATCTACCGACCAACCATAGCAAAACATGAACTCAAAGGGACCACAATCAGGGTCTACATGGACAACATCGCAATAGCAACGAAACACCAACCACAATCACTCAAACAACATCAAGAGGCAGTTTGTGATGTCCTGGAAGTTGCTCAGAAACACGATCTATTTTTCAAACCAGAAAAATGCATATTCAATGCCCCTAGTATTGATTACCTGGGGGTAATCCTTGAAGAGGGGGTAACATGTATGGACCCTGTCAAAGTTTCGGGCGTTCGTGACTGGAAATCACCCTCATCAGTAAAGGACGTACGATCTTTTCTCGGTTTCTGTAACTTTTATCGGCAGTTTATCAGAGGCTTTGCCACCATCGCTAAACCACTAAATGAACTAACACGAAAAGATGAACCATGGCAGTGGGAGACAAGACACCAAGCAGCGTTCGAGACACTCAAATGACAGGTCACCACAGAACCCATATTGGCACATGCCGATCAAACCCAACAATTTGACCTAGAAGTGGATGCATCAGGATTCGCTGTAGGAGCGGTACTACTACAAAAGAAGGCAGATGGAAAACGACATCCAGTGGGGTACTACTCAGCAACACTCAATGCCGCCGAACACAACTATGACATTTACAACCTCGAGTTGTTGGCCATCGTGAAGGCATTACGAAACTGGCGACATTTGTTGGCAGGATCCCCACACAAAGTATGCATATTCTCCAACCATCTCAACCTTCGGTACTGGCAAGACCCCCAGAAAATCAGTCGGCGGATCGCTAGAGAAGTACTGGAATTAGCAGAATACAACTTCGAAATACATCATGTCAAAGGAACTGCTAATGGAAGAGCCGATGCTCTCTCTCGATGTGCCGACTACGATCAAGGAGAGAAAGACAACGAGAACGTCACAGTCCTACCGAACAAACTGTTTATATGAACTACCACAGCTAACCCACAACAGGACGAACAGAAAATACGTAAGTGGGTCGACCCACACAAACTTACGAAGGCGAACGGACTTTGGTGGTATCTGTCACGAACCTATGCCTCGGTCCGTGACTTATCCGAAATACCCAGGAATGCGCAAGGGAACGCGCGTACAAACTCAGGAATACGAAGTAATGGACTAGTGGAACTAGCCAAGACGACGCGCGTGAAAGGATTGGATAATCCTTTCCTTCCTATTCAAGAAAGACCCGGTCCGGAACCGGGACTTATCAAGCGAAAGGTCAGATGACCTCACATCACTTGTTTGTTGATCAATCAACAAATGATTGTTGATTGATAAACAAAGTCCGTTGATCGGTAAACGAAGATTGTTGATCAATCACCTGACGAGCGGAGCTTGTCAGGGATTAATGCCATTGGACGATATACTTAGAAACCTTCCAGCACATTCCATGCTATCTTTAGAACGCTTCTAGAGTATTCCATGGGCCCACCCGTGGAGCGGAGTTGGGCCTCCCCTAAAGTACGCACAGACCATGTATTCAGGTATATAAGCTGGAGCAATGTAACAGACAGTCCCTCAGACTGTCCACTTGCGACATCCCCACTTGTACATTCTTGTCTCCAGAGCAGCTTCCCACCATTGGGTTGTTCCTCATCCTCATCTTGTTACTCGTGGTCCATTGTTCCCTGTCCTTGCTCTACTTCCTTGTTGGTTCGACGTTAGCCACCCTGTTCCTCGTGATCCTTGGTCTCGCTGTTGCAGTTAAACAGTGAGACACTCATCACAGTATCACAGACAAAGGCTAGTCGTCACGGGGACAACAGAGGAGATTAGAGAAGTAATTTCCACACATCATGATCCCCGTTCACGGTCATCCATGTTGAAACGTAATAAGTACATACGTATCTTATCTATAGCAGTTACGACATTACAGTAGTATCGTACATATGATTACCATATTAGGGTACTCCGTTATGCACAAAGTGGGCGCAACTCCAATATGGAGGGCGCAAGTCTTATCAGTATCACATGTGGTGATATTGAAGACTTCTGGGGTGTTTCACACTAGGCGTCACTGAAAACGCGATATTGTGGACACCTTTACTCATCACTTTTACGCAAATGGACATGGGTGGACCAAGGGGCCGGTTTTCCTATAAATGAGGGGAGTAGAGCCCCTCTAAGAATACAAGTCGTTCACTCTACGCACACTTGAGCACTCCTCTCTACAAACCTCTCTATTAGTCTCTAAACCTTCACAAGGTGAGACTCCATAACACTGTTTGCTGCGCTGGTTGCTGCGCAACAATCCAGGGATAAACCGAACAACACAGTTGGTAGAATGCCACTACTGGTGGCCTACAATGAAACACAACATCGCCAAATACGTTCGAGGATGCGCTGAATGCCAACAATGCAAGGTCAACACAGAGATCGAAAGCGCTGCTACAACCAATATTCCCAAAACCAGAAGCAACGCCATTTGAAGTAGTAGCGCTGGATTTCATCACCAAACTCCCGACATCACGGGGGTATGACTCAATACTTACAGTCACTGATCATGACTGCTCAAAAGCATCAATATTCATACCATGCAAAGAGGAGATCTCAGGCGAGGAAACCGCCACCCTATATGCCAAACATGTGGTCGCACGATTTGGACTACCCACAAAACTCATCAGTGACCGAGACCCTCGATTCGCATCAAAGTTCACAAGAGAACTATGTTGAATTTTGGGAATACAACAAAACATTTTGACCGCCTATCATCCACGAACAGACGGACAGTCAGAACACACCAACCAGTGGTTAGAACAATACCTCAGGTTCTGGGCCAACGAAAGGCAAAACAATTGGGCCGATCATCTTGCGCTAGCCGAGTTCGCGCATAACAATTGGACTAACAAATCCACATGCGAAACTCCATTTAGGTTGTTGATGGGATACCACCCACACACTAACTGGACGGATAAAACATCACCCATACCACGAGTCATGGCCCGACTAGAACAATTGAAAGAGATAAGGAATCAGGCACAAGAACAAATGCGCCACGCGCAACAGTCATGGGTCAAACATCGTGACACCCCCAGATATCAGGAAGGGGATAGGGTTTGGCTCGAGGGACACCACCTGCGGACCCACCAGCCAACCACAAAACTTGCGCCCCGAAGACACGGACCATTCAGGATCATCCAGGTGATGTCTCCTGTCAATTACCGGCTTGAACTTCCCACACAGTGGAGCATCCACAACGTCTTCCACACAGATCTTCTGACACCTTACAAAGAAACGCTGATTCATGGTGTAAACTACCAACGCCCACCACCAGAATTGGTAGAAGATGTGGAAGAATATGAGGTCGAAAAGGTACTAGACTCAAGAAGACATGGACGAGGGCACAAGCTTCAGTACCTCATCAAGTGGAAGGGTTACTCAGACTCGGATAACCAGTGGGTCCCATGGGATGACGTCCACGTGGAGGAAGAGATAAGGAAGTTCAAACAATCTAACCCGAAGGCTGAAACTCACATAAAAGCAGCCTCGACAGGACGAACAACATTCTCAACCCCCACGACAATGTCTCATGTCCCACTCACCATCATCAACCTTGACTTCCCTCACACCAACACCCTCACCACCTACGATGCCACCAATAACGTGGACGACCCCTTCTGCTCCGCCATTGAGCATGTCAGAGCAGTTGCAGAGCAAGACCGAGATGAATGAGAACAACGAGAGCGAGACCTGGCCAAGGCTCGCCGGCGATTCCCCACACCCGCAAGTGGCCGAGTGGAGGACGATGAGGGCGGACTACAACCTATTGAAGCAGGTGATGTCAGCATGGAGGCAGGATCAGGTAGTGAAGAGGACAGTGGCGGAGAGATGGATGCGGATACGGCTGTTCATGAGGCAAGTATCGCCCAGTCCTCCGCCACCTCCCTCATGACCACCGCTGTCGACCACGACAGCAGCAAAGACGAAGACGACGCCAGCGACGAGTCCTACCACGTCGCTCGAGTTGTCTGCACCCGATGCGACAATCCCCCCAACTACTGCCACTGCGCTCCCCTGCGTATACCTTTCCAAGTCTGCACCCTTACCGGAGAGGCCCACGATGACATGAGCGGACCACCTCCGGTTGCTGTTGTCTACAGACCAACAGCGGAACTTGGATATGAGGCGCGCGGTCTACCCCCTTATAGGGATGAATGCGACCCATCGCCCGTCGCTACACGCCGAACGCATGTGACGCGGCGCCCTATCCGTTCCATATCGCCTACCCCAGGTGGGTTCATCCTCAACAACGGGATGAACTGGGTACCGATGGTCATTGAACATGAAGGACGAAGGATCCCCGCAAAGTATGTGCGGGTCAGAATGCTAGACAACCCAGAGGTGTTTGGGACGATGGGCCGGTACTTGCTGATATACCGAGCTGATATCCATGCTGAACCCTGTAGAGACATGGGGCCCGCCGCTGAGTATTCTCGTGATGAGCTCTGATACCTTTGAGCTGACTTCCGTGGAAAGCGACAGGTAGACGAGGCCCTTGCTCGACTGGGGACATATCCCTCCAGGCCAAAGTAAGATGCTACCGCACGTCCATGGAGGTCATCGCCGAGCTCGAAGCGGCAATCAACAAGCTCAAGGATGACATCTTCGTCCATGTTGACTGAGCACATCATTCAGCAACCAGGTTAGGATGGGCGCACGCCCTCAGGAGGATACGGGACGAGCACGAGACAGACGTCGGACTTACCACGGTGACAAACTGGGTAGTCGAGCGTGGGCGCTCACCCTTTTGAAGGGGGTGATGTAACGACTGGCACAGTAAGCGGGATGATGAGTCGCTCCCAAATACTTACTCAGCACTGATAAAGGACTTACTCATGCACTATACGATGACTGATGATGTTACTGTACGATTACACAGCGGATTAGTAGTGATAGTAGTAGTGGTGGCTTCGCTGACGAAGGCGGGCCACCAGCAAAGGCTTTATAAGGAAGCTATCGACTGTTGTGGTCGATAGCTTGGGTTTCTTGTACCATTCTCATCTTGTTATCCATCTGAGTCTCTACTCTCTTGTCTTCTTGGACCAATTGACCGTTGAACTGTGGAACTCCGCCTTCGTGCGTTGAGACGATACTCAGCCTCTGTGCTAGAGTCAAGGATCTGCTAAGTCACCGCATTCACCTTACGCTGCCTAAGTCAGGCTCACATGCAGCTCGCACGTAACACAACATCTGTATAATCTTGTTTTTTCTCCCTTCTGATGCTAGCTGCAATGGGGTCCTTCCTTCCTTCTCCTTTGCATCTACACTTGCACCGTGGTAGAGTAGCAAGTGCACAGTCCCCAGTTTGCCTTCAGATGACACCAAGTGCAATGGAGTCCATCTATTATTGTCCCCAGAATTTACATTCATGCTACACTCAAGCAACAGGCCCACGATCTCAGCCTCCCCTGAGCATGATGCCAGGTGTAAGGGAATCCAGCCATCCTTGTTTTTGGCATTCACATTTGCACCACAGTCAAGCATCAGGTGCACAAGCCCAGCACCCCCTGACAATGACACTATATGCAACGGCATCCTTTTATCCTTGTTATTGATTTGTACATATGTGCCATGGTCAAGCAGTATCCTTGCAACCTTGAGTTGCCCACTGAATGATGCCACATGTAGTAGGGTCCAGTGCTTCTTATTTCGTGCATTGATGTCTGCCCCATGTTCGAGCAATAGCCTTATGTCATGACATTACCACATGCAGCTATGATATGGACACCTATTTCCTTCTCTCTCTCCTTCCTTCTCACCTACTATCCCCTACCTACCCCTCCTCCCCTTGTTCCCTGTTTAGTGTGCACCTGAATGCTGTGCTGTCTCTTGTTCTCTATCAAGTCTAGTTTGTACCTTAAGGCTGTAGTCCTGACTCATTCCTAGGACTGGGGTACTAGTATACGTGACTCTATATGACTCATACTTATAGCTGGAACAATATATAAGATAGCCTGTACTACCTGTATCACTTCAGCTTGTACTTCACTTCTTTCTTGACAATCATATACTCTCTACTACTGTCTCACTTGGCCTCACAGCCTCATCAAACCCCGAGTGAACCACTGATCTCACATTGCATCCACAGAACTCCCTAGCACATGTCGTGCACACCAAGTTCCCATCAAGGAACTTGACACACGAGCTCCATGTGACCATTGCTCAATGCTCGGTGCAATGAAGTATAGCCCTCGTTGCATGTGGTGTTGATGCGTACACTGTGCTCCAGTAAAGTCTGAACAAGCTCTAGGTGTCCAAATGTCATGGCCATAATAATTGGAGGCCAGTAATGACCTCTTTGCAAGTCTGCATCTGCACCATGTTTGAGTAACCACTGCAGGACATTGATCAGTCCATCCACCGATGCAGCTTGCAGTGGAGTTCCATCATAGAAGCCAGGGAGATCCACAGCTGTGCCATGCTGATATAATATCTCTGCCAGGTCGAGTGTAACATGTGAGCTGCACGTGAGCCTGACTTAGGCAACGTAGAGTGAATGCGAAGACTTAGCAACTACTATACTCAAGCATAAAGGCTGAGTGACGTCTCAACACACAAAGGCGGAGCTTGAAGTGACCAGGCACGGAGGCTGGTGTGTCGTGTTGTAGTAACTCAGATAGTGGCCGAAGGCCCGACGAGTTGAACAGAGAACGGAGCCCTTGGATAAGAGAGTTGAGAAAGTAACAAGAAATCCAAGCTGCAGAATACAAACCATTCTGCAGCTTCTTAAGTATTGGTACTACTACTATGCTTGGTAATCCTACAATTGTCATGACTAAAGCCATTACAAACCATCACAAATCCTAGTACAACTATCAGTCATCATTGGTAATGGGATTATTCATCCCTGAGTTGTGACGTAATGAACGACTTATCATTGTCGGTCATTAGTCTGAGTCTGTCCATAACATTGAGTGACTCTTGTAAAGTGCCGCCACAAGTGGACTGTGATTATGACCACCCTGTGTACTTACTTGCTTGGGATGCTCGATGATTATGTGTGTTGCCAGGTCACAAAACCCACACAGCAAAGCATAATATAGTGGACATCCAAGCTCTGTGATCCCATATTCTCTGAAGCTAGTCCAACAATCATTGACATTGTACAGCTGTAGCCATGCATAAAAATATGGCTGAGTTGAAGAGACACCGCATCCCTTCCACTATCCGTGATGACACCATCCCAAACTATGCATGCTCCACCCGATGCTGACTGGCATATCTTGCCAAGGGGAAGCTACCATTGACCTGGTTAATGTCTGAGTCATTGTTCAACTGGAGTAGAGTTCCCAAACAAGCCTGGGTGAGCATCATGTGTGCAGGCTCTGGAATGATAGAAAAGTGCAAGATAGTAGTGGAAAGGCAATTAGAAATCAAGAATTCCTTGACAAAAAATGTGAAAATTGAATGACATGAGAAGCACTGTCATCAATCAGGGTGATTAAGCTTGAGCATGCAGATAGCATGGCTTGTTGCTGATCCTCCCACTGCCAATCCTTGTTCAGATTTGGTGTCACCCCCTCGGCCACATCAAAATCAAGTGCAAGTATTTCCACTAGCTCCTTGACATGCAAAGGCTGAAGCGCCACAGTAAGGCATTGTAAGAGGTGAAGAGCATGGTCACGGTTGGCCATCCCAATCTCCTTCAATCCACGCTCATATGTCTCGTCCAAAGATTTTGGTAATTCATCAAGAGTTCGCAGGATGCTTTGAGGAAAACAATTTTGCAACACTTCAAGCTGATAGAAAACCCATCGAAACCTGTCAGGTGATTATCAATCAGCAATTATAATTAGCATCTTTGAATGCACTTACATTCCATTGGCCCTTTCTGTAAGTGTCTCAATGACTAGCTCTTTATCCTGGTCCCTCCACCTCCCCATCACCATGTCTAAGTCTGCATAGACAACATATCTGACATAGTCTTTAATATCCATTTTTTGTCCACTTTCATCATGAATCAAGATTGGGTGAAATGCTAGGGGCTCAAGCGCAGCTCGAATATCAAACTCCAGACAACTTGTAACACATATATGAAGATTGGGAAGCAGGAGGCTGACTAGGTCCTTTAAAGATTAAGGACTTGCTTGTGGGCAGATGGAATCCCAGACATATTGGGGCATTTGTCTAGTTTGTCCAAGATTATATAGACTGGGACTTGGTCCAGTAGTTTGAGCATCTCTTTAAGACATGCAATCATCGTGCTTGTGCTTGGTTTATGTGTGCCATCATCATGCACTTTGAAAACGTGGGAGAGTATGTTGCAACAATGGTCAGAACAAGTGGAGAGCTGGGTAAGAAGGGAAAGAAGAGCACCATGGAGGTTTTGTTTATTGGTGTCCCTAAAGTCAAAATAGAAGTACACCATGGTGGCTAGTTCAGCTTCCCGCAATGCCAGTATATCTTGGATGATCACAGAGCTAATTGGCTGGGTAAGTTCCTTAGGTGTAAATCCTACAAATGATAACAAACCAGATGATGCTCTTCCCTGAACCTGCTACATGATTCAAAATGATCAAGATCTGCCATTGGGGGAGATATGAAGAGAGGGGCACATGTTTCCTGTGGATCCATAACAAGGATGTGGAGGACTTGATTTCCATTCCATGAATATATTTCCCTTGAAGAACCATGTTGCTGTTCCTTTATGTTGAGCGCTGCATGCCATATTTTGATTAGTGGATGGACCTGGCAGAGTCAGCCACACTCATTGGTCCACCTGTACCCTCCTCCCTGAAGGGACAATTCAGTCTCAGCAAGTAAAAGCTGCGGTAATAAAGAGTCACAAACACCTATCTTCATCTATACTATTTGCCACATGTAGTACCAGAGCCTTGGTTTCCATTGTTGTTAGTCTGACTACCTTGCCATCTGGCTGGGTGTGGGTTGGCAATGGCAAGTGCAAGTAGCTAACATGATGAACGTACCCTCAATAGCCAGGTTGACCTTGTTGTCGACATCCTTTACTTTGTCACCAATGCCTTTGATTTTATCATCAACTTGCCTTACTCCTTTGGTGACAGTCTTCACACCGTCCTCGACATGATGTGTGACTTTCAAGACCTGAGCAGTTGCCATCTGGGCCTCCTCCTGCATCAATCTATCAAGTCTGCCCAGTGCATCCTCAATATCTCTCCTTCCAATTAGTTTCCTCAGATATTTCTCTGAACTTCTATAAGCAATGCATAATGCATCACCAGGGACAACTCACTTGCTTGTCCCTGCTTCATCTCCTTCATCACAATTGCAAATATTCCAAGTACCTTGACCATAATCTTCATGATGATGTCCTTCATCACCTCTGTCATCAGTACTTCTGTATATGTCTCGAGTCACCTGAAGAAGTTCTCAATGCGCTCAAAGATATTGATGAGCACATCTTGGCTGTAACGTTTTGGCCCAACGCTACCTTCAGTGCTGCCTTGACCTGCAGACTGGAACGCGTGTCGATGACGAGAGTCGACGCTACTCCGAATGACGCCTGGAATAGCCAAATGATGACAAGAGAGGACCAAATAATGTGGCCTCTATAGATAAGTCCACAAAGGGACAACAAGACAAGCAGACACAAAGGAAAGGATAGCAATGCAATTAACAGGGACCAACCATGCTAGTCGTGAGGTGGTATGAGAATACAAAGCTAAGGACCGTACTGCCCAAAGCTACTACCTATATACTGCTCCAGGGACTGGGTTTCAACCTGAGTCCCAAGCTAAACTATGATAAGAGAGATAAGCATACGGCTTATCCTCCAATAACATCTGTCCATCAATGATGCGCCACGGCCCCACAACATGAGGCGAACTGCCTTAAGGGCCATCAGGGATAAGGAGTCATACTGACTCACCCAATCAGAGATATACTCAATGTGGCTAGTCCATCAGAAATATCCATCAGAACCCCAAGATAAGGGCCTGGAATGACCTCGGCTTCTGATAAGCCGGCATGGGCATAAGCCCGACCCGGTCACATGACTGGAACTCTCCTCAGTCACGTGATACCCGAACATATTCTTATCACGCGATGTCTCGCGGCACGATATTCTTTGCATGCCTTCGCAGGCAGCGCGCACTCTTGCACGTGCGCCGAATGTCACATGACCGTGATGGCACATTCGTGACATTGGCTCAAAATAACATCTTTTGCCACCTGCATGGATTTGGTATCAGAAAAACCTGAGTAATGGTGATCCAAGACAATAGCTACCAAAAGGAGGACACCAGCACCAGCAAAGATGACATTTGCAGGTGAGAATACCTTGAAATATGATATCAGAGGTTATTGTGAAAGGATTGCATGAATCGAATTCACTAGTCCAACGCCCGTGCCAAGCATTGAGGAGAATGCATAAAGGACATTGATGGTCAGGTTCAACCACCTTGTCAACTTGTCATTGCTGAATGTAGTTTGCTCAAACTGTTGAAATTGAGTATGAAGGATGGCAAGAATATCAGAGGGAGAGTTGCAGGGCTGCAACTAGGCCATCAACAGATGCATGAGAAGGTTTTTCTTCATTTTCTTCTCATACTCTTTCATAGAAGCATAGAAGATTGCCTGGAAATTATAAGAAGAAGCTTTGGGTGGTGTCTGAGACATGGTAGCAGCAGTGAGGTGTCTGAGGGTGTAATGTCACAGCATGAGTGAGAGGTGGCTGAGAGAGACACCTGGCAGAATTGTTTGCCACAAGGTGTAGTAGCAGGTAGTGATGAGAAAGTTTGGTTCTGAACCATGGTCTGAACCCAAGCTGGACCAAACCAAATGCTAATTTAGGGCTCGGGTTTGGCCTGGGACCCAAACCAGATCATTGGTTCTGTTTGGGGTCAGCAAAATCCTTTTCCTCATTGAATGTGTTCAAATGACATGCAAACCAAACCATTAGTCTCAAAGTTCATTGAAATAAAAGTACAACATCAGTATTTTTACATTTTAGTCTTGGCAGTTTCCTTGGTTATTGCCATTTTTTGATGTTTTTGGAGTGATGTAAAGTCCCAAGAAGGCAGCTAGTTCGTCAGCTGCAAGAGTGGACAAGTAAAAAGGTTGGCCAGTTTGTTGGCAAAGTTGGGTGAGGCAGTGAGGGGGTGTTCCAAGCAGGACATGAGAGGCACCAAGTGAGGCAAAGAGTAAGGCGAAGAGAAGAAGTTGCCTTGTGAGAGACGATCTTGAAGCAGATGAAGAAGGGATGGAGGAAACACAACTGGATAATTGATTCGAGAACTACAAGCCAAGTTCGATACAGTTTATGATACATTTTCTGTGATAGAAAGTCAAAGGGAAATGAGATAGAAGTAAGCATATGAGTGGGCATGATGATAGGGGTGGACAAAAAGGGGGCAAAAGAAATAGAGGGTTCTTGGGATTTTGTCGACCTTGCTCTGAAATAGGGGTCTTGCAGTATGGAATGGAGATACGATAGTAAGTGAAACAGATGTTGAAATGGATTGGTTGGCCACTGTGTTTGTGTGCAAGTGGTGGTACATTCTTGTAACATTCGAGTCAGCCAGGTCAAGCAATGCCAAAATGCAACAGTTTTCCCAGTCACTGAAAACCTTGAATTGGTGCCCTTACATAGAGTATATTAGCCATTTGTTATTTATTAAAAATTCATATAATTTTGTCCTACACTGCCCTTACTATTCTTAAAAAGGAATAGACTTTCCTATTCAGATCAAATCACCATCAATGGTTTATTACATTCCCATGCTTGTCACAATTTCAGGTTTCTGGGAAAATGGACTTGGGTCACCAAGTCACTCAGTATCATTAGTTTACTCAGTTATTTAAGGTTTTTTAGGTTGTGACACTACAAAAGACCTAAATGCAAAAATACAGATGAAGTTGTCATGTTGGTACTAGGGGTAGTTTGAATGTGCCATGACTGCAAACATGGCTGTGGTACAAGCTACAGTGCATGGGTTGTGCCACAGACACTGTGAATGTGTTGTTGGATGATTATCATCCAAGTGTAGACTGTTTTTAGAGATTCAGCTGAGCATAGACACTTTAGAGGCTGATTTCAATTCATCCTACTTTTTGATGCTGATAATCATCTGAATAAAATCATTTTATTGCTGGCTGAAAGTCATGACTGAAACCAATCTCAAATTTGATTCTAAAACACATCTGTCACTGGATGATCAAAAATAGAGGATGAATATCATCCTCTGTCAGACTAACTACCACTTGTGGTCTGCATGTGTGCATGTCCAACATAAACAATATCCCCTTGCCTCCAAACTTTGAATACCTTCAATTCACCTCACCCATGATCCATCATCATCACCTGTGGGATCTCACTCAGCATGGGCAAGACTGCCATGTCAGTTGATGATAGCCCACACACCACCATCAGCCCTATACTTCACATGACCAACTAGAGCCTGAATGCTTGTGACATCGACCAGATTGAGACTGCCTATTGCACTGTAGATATGGATGTCAAAGCCTTTGAGCTCAGCAGGTGCAGGATCTTTCTTGATATTCAGGACTCAACATTCATAAGCTGATGGGATTGTTGAGCCAGATGATGCCATACTCCTTTGAGAGTCTATCAGCAGTAGTAAGAGAAGTCATGGCATCAACCTCAGTGGCTTGAGTGAGCAGTCCATTGTGTGTGTGCAATGGAAGGTTGTAAGGATCATATTTCTTCATGCAATTGCCAGATCAGTCACTTTGGATGTTGGGATGAGATGAGTGATCTAAGGGAACATAGTGTGTCATCCCTGTCTGATTGGGTGGTTGCAACCCTTGGATCTTGCACAGCACAGAGAAGCACCATTGTGCCCTTTCATCTGCATGACCATAGACATCACTGGTATATTGCCAAATACCATGATCAAGTGAGCACATAGGGTGAAGAATGAACCAGTTATAATGTACAGACCCCATGAGCAAGACAAATGAGTTCCTGGAGATGGGCCACAGGAACAAGTCAAAATCTTGTGGCTTCTTGGGGCCTGGAATGATTCCAAGAGTGAGGATTTGATTGATGTGAAAGCAGATCTCAGGGGGGAGGTTGTAGTTGAATAAGATGATCAGCCAGGTAGTACTCTTTCATTGGCTAAATGGCGTGAACCCATCAGTAGACAGGCCAAGCACAATGTCATGATGATCATTGAAGTACCAGTGTCCAAGATCTTCTTGTCAATTTGGACATATTTTGACTTGAGTGCCTTGTTGTCATGTGGCGACATCGTTCAACCCTCCACCACCACCAGACGTTGCAAATGCAGACATGAACACTGGAAGAATTGCCAAGACTACCCTGAAGAGCATACATGGGTAGCCGGACAACCAGAACATTGTGAAGAAGAGGAGGTACGTGCTCTCGTATGGGCCCAGGCTGATGGAGGGCCAGAGGCGGATGAAGAAGACTACTATGTAGAGGAAGATGAAGTGTTGCACATACACCAGTTAGTGAGTGGCATGCTCATTCATGAGTCGTCCTCAGATACTGGCGCGAGTATTGCAGGAAGGATAAAGGTCACGTGATGTGATCACGTGTAGTCCCAGGTCATGCCTTGTATCTGACCTAAGCTATAAGTCATGGGACTTTAGGATGGAAGGTTATGGACAACCATGGTAGGCATGAGGTTGGATGTGGAATTCCCGACAGCCGAAGGTCTGGACAATTCCCTATGTGGGTCGATTCTGATGGAAGGTATTCTGATGCACTGGTATTGCGCCGAGACATTTGTTATCTTGTTATCTTGGATTGTGATGTCATTTGTGAGTCATATGGTGTTCTTATCTCTGACTCATGGTTGTGTTATCTCTGACTCATGTGGGGCCTTATGCCTCATGTACTGTATGTTTCATGATAAGCCCCTGTGGCTTGATGGACTATTCCTATTGGCAGATTAGGTTGTAGGTGTTATCTCGTTTATAGTTCGAGCTCAGTTTGATTACTGTCTTGGAGTACTATATATACTTGGCAGGTTTCGCCAGTAGTTGTTAGCTTAGTTGTTTTGACTTCCACCTGTATTCCTCTCAGGGATTAGCAAAGCATTCTTATAGCAGAGTCATTGGTCTGTGTGACTATCTTCTCATCTTATTGCCAACTTGTGTGTTAGGCTATCACCATTGTTTGGCCTCATAAGGGGACCTTCTGAGGTTATTCACCCTTTACGAGTTATTGCCTAGGTTACAAGCTGTGCGCTTGGCTTAGTGTTGATACAGGAAAGCCCACGGATCCAAGTTGGATCAGCGTTTAGTGGAAATGCTACACTTGTAGTTCTCACCATCAAAGATATCCTTGATGACCCCTTGAATGGACTTGGACTCAGACTGAGATCAATATTGCATATCTGTCACAACTTTGGTGCTGGCACAAAATGCCTTTAGCCAAGGTATGAGAGAAATGTATGTGAACTTCTTATGAGATTTCCCA
Organism: Lactarius quietus; assembly: GCA_015025155.1. Lineage (NCBI taxonomy): Eukaryota > Fungi > Basidiomycota > Agaricomycetes > Russulales > Russulaceae > Lactarius > Lactarius quietus. Next base: position 44,210 of record WITN01000298.1, on the reverse strand, counting down.
TTTGCATGGCACTGTGAAAGCACACAGGATGTGCAGGATGTTGCAGTTGAGTGAGAACTGGTGTAGCACATTCACAAATTGGGGCAGCAGTCATAGGTTTGAGCACTAAATCCAGCTAGAAATGTGATATGAGAATGGAGTTGCTGCAGCTTTGGAAGTGGAGGTGTAGTTTGAAAGGCATAACACACCTTCTTCCAGGTAGCATATGCCATGTATGTAGAGAGCTTGAAAGCAAATGCTCAACATATTGTGTGATCATCTTCATTGAGCTTGTTGCCTAATGGAAAATATCATTAGTTTTATTAATGCTTTTGAATAGACTGAGTTAGTGTGTTGGCAGCTCTGGCTATTTGTCAGCTAAAGCTGTAGCCACAGTCGGCAGCAATATCTGCCAAGCCAAGCCATCTATACCAAAGCTGGCATTTTAGTTGACTCCAACTGAGCCAGCTAAGTGCTGACTGACAATGTGAGCCACCCCTTTGTCAAGTCATGACTGAATCACTGCCCACCACACCACCCTCAAATGCTGTTCTGCTCTCAGCAGGCTCCAATTCACACCCATAGTACTACCACTAATTGGTATGATCCAAAATATGAAGCTAGGGACAATATTTTTCGATGGCTATCTGATGAAATGGACTCTTTTTTTGTTGGCCCAATACCCCTGCAAGAATTTTTGGATGATTTTCTCCCTTTAACCTCACCCAACTACTCTGTGTCCACTTTTAAACTGGGAATGTTTTCTATCTTGAGTGGAATACCCAAAGGCAAGATGTATACCAAATTTGTAAGTTATCTGCCCTGCTTCAGACTCAGACTAATCTTGACTTTCTAGGTTGATGTTATTGTACCACATACACCTAATCTAACTATCATCAATACATCACATATGAGTGACAAGGCACCATACTCTAAGTTCACTTACTCTTGTCAACCTGACTGCTCCATATACAGTAGCAATGCTCACAAACATGAGCTCAACTCATCTTACATAGATTTCCCCATTGAGTTCAAATCCTCAACAGATTACAACCCCTTTGTTGTCAATCCAATACCTCCTGAGGATAAGAAGTTGATGGAAAACCCATTCATGAACACCACAGTATCTGGTTGCCTGGCAGCAGGCCAAATCACTGCTTATGCAACCATGATACTGAGTGTCATGATTCTCCAGTACGAGTCGAGTGGGTAAGCGAGATGATGAGTCGCTCTCGAATCTTACCAAGGAACTGTGGACGATTACTCATGCCTTACTGTACGATTACTGATGATGACTGATTGTATTAGTGGATGTTACCAAGCAGTAGTAGTTGTGTTGCTTGGGTCTAGTTATAAGGCAGCTGTCGACTGATGTGGTCAACAGCTTGACACTTTTGTACTCTCAATTCTCAAGTGGTCTTGTCTCTTCCACTCTGTTCTCGGTTAGTCGCCAAGAACCATTTCATCACACTTAGGGAGGCACTTGCACGTGTCCTCACTCTAGTCTCGCCTTTGAGCATAGACTTGTCGTCGCTAAGTCATCTTGTTACTACACACCACCGCGTATCAGCCTAAGTCAGGCTCAGGCCATGCCGGGCATTACACTGAGTGCTCAGTACTTGTAGCGTTATCACCTAACGCTGGTTCGACTTGAACCGGTCTGTGACGTGATACTCGAGTGTATGGATGAATGTTGGAAGTCACGGGCAACTTAGCTAAGTTGCACTGCCTCTAGGTCGCTTCGATAGACACTAGGGTACCCCGAAGGATAAGCTTCAATCGATTGATTGGAATGACGCGAAGAGAGAAGAAGAAGAGACGAAGGTGATGATTCAAGAAGACCAAGCTGAAGAGCCTTGGTCTTGACGGTACAGTTTATATACAGTTACTCGCTGGCTTTAAAGCGCAGCTTCGAATCCAAACCCTAGTACAACTATACTAGTAATGAGTCATTGTCCGTTCTAATAATATCTGAAACACCGGCAAACCCAAGTACCGGCGACGCGTCAGTGTCCATGACTAATTGAGGCTTACTATCGTAGTCATAACCGTATAGTAAGCGTCCCGAACTCCGAGACCTCGTAAGCGTGATGATAAGTAGTCCGCGCGATGTCAAACCGTGACATTACCCCTTTTTCAGGCAGAACGTCCACGTTCGAAAACCCAAGGGATAATGGTCGCACCTCGATTAATAGAAACTTCCTGATCCATAATCCTCTGTAGTCCATTAGCTGCCTCCAACCGACGCGTACACTTCCTGACTTCGTTACCGACCACGTATTGCTCATTTTCCAGAGCAGTGATACGTTCCGCGATTTCGGAGTACCGGCTAGTCACAGCGCGGTATCGAAGGACCTCCGCCCACAGCGACCGATCAGGGATCTGCCCCATGGCCAGGTCGACCCCATGGCGATCACCGAAATCCTGTCGCAAATACCGCATTTGTTCATGCGTATAATGGCGGTCGTTATCCACGGCATCGAAATCAGGAGCGGCGTGTACTTCACCTTGTTGAATCTCCCCCCCTTTCTTCATACATCCGTACACGATGGGGTTGTTACCAGGCATCACGTGAATGTACTTGGCAACAGTGATATGACCATTTTCAGTCATTCGGAAGTTGATGAACCTAGGAGGAATGTTCAGCTCGAAGCCGTCGGGGGCGTCAGCCTTGTCCCGAGCGCGCTGTTGGTCAGCTGGAACTCCGCCTCCTCGGTAGTCAGGGAAGCAAGGGCTCTCTTTTGCCGCTCCCATACCAGCTCTTCTTCCTCGCCTCGTCCTCCTCGGCACAAGTGGTATCCCTTCATCCTGGGACTCCGATACTTGGCGGGGATTTGGTTTTCTTTGTCGGACCCCGACTCGTGGGCCCGGAGGGTGGCGCGGATGTGAATACCCCAGGACGTCGCGGGGTCCATGATGACATTGGTAGGGGGGTCGACGTTAATATATCGAGGCGTCGGCGGCGGAGGGATTTGGACGGGGTTGTGATTACATGTGCAGTTGTAGATGAGTTGTCCACAGTCGTAGTGGATGTGGGAGTCGTCGGCGTCAGGATGGCCTGGACATGACAGGGCGGTTTGCTTACAACTTCCACAAACTCGGACCATGTCACTGATGTCGGAGCTGCTTGGAATCTTGATAAGCGTTTGTGGAACAAGGATGTTCTCGATGCGAGTAGGAGCTCCCTCTTCCACGCTCGATTGGTCTTCCTCCAATCCTCCAGCGTCGTGTCCGCATACATCAGGGGTTTCGGGGATGATATCCCCAGGTCCGATGCATCGAAAGGCGGCAGCGACTTCGGCATAGGTAGGTTGAGTAGTAGTGGGAAGATGGTAAGAGGTTTGTGAGGTAGTGGAGGTAGCAGTGGGAGAAGTGGTCATTGTTCGACGAAGGAAGAACTGATGTGCTTCATCCAGTGAATGGCCTGTCTTTATACGTGAGGGAGTAGAATTCAGAGTCCGTTTAAACTCAGCTAAGGCGTCAGGGGCATGTACGTCAGTGGCGTTGACCCACTGCGACTCCGAGTCTGGATACCCCTTCCATTTGATAAGGAATTGTTTGCGCCTTGTTCTGCCGAATTGCCGTTGGTCTAGAATCTTCTCAATTTCGTATTCTTCTTCGCCATCGATTAATTCAGGGGGAGGTCTTGGGAAATTTGGTCCGTGAAAGGAAGTTTCTCGATAGGGGGTGAGAAGATCGATGTGAAACACGTCGTGAATGCTCCACTTGGCGGTAATTCCAATCGATAATTAACAGGGGACATCACCTGAGCGATCTGGAAGGGTCCATGTCGCTTGGGCGCAAGCTTGGCGCTTGGCTGGTGAGTCCTCAGGTGACGTCCTTCTAGCCATACACGATCCCCTATTTGGAACTTGGGCGTATCTTTGTGTGATACCCATGACTTCTGGGCTTTGATAATTTGCTTTTGGGCGTGTTCCCGTGCCTGTTTGAATTGATCAAGGCGCAACGCCACTTGCGGCATAGGGCTGGGCGTTGAGTTCCAATCAGCGCGAGGATTGTGTCCCATCAATAAGAAGAATGGAGACTGCCCTGTGGCTTCGCTAGGCCAATTGTTATGCGTGAACTCTGCTATTGGAAGATAAAGATTCCAATTGTCTTGCCGTTCATTTACCCAGAAACGGAGATACTGTTCAAGCCATTGATTAGTTCGTTCTGATTGTCCATCTGTACGAGGGTGGTATGCGGTGGATATGTTTTGGGTTATCCCGAGTTGTTTGCAGAGTTCCCTTGTGAATTTGGATGCAAATCTGGGATCTCTGTCGCTAATGATTTTGTTTGGTAGTCCATACTGCATGAACACGTGTTTGATGTACAACGCCGCTGTTTCTTCTGCGTCGATTTCCTCATTACAAGGAATGAACACGATGCCTTAGTACAGTCATGATCCGTACTGTAAGGATTGAATCGTAGCCCTGTGCGACGGGTAATTTAGTGATGAAATCGAGAGCGATAGTCTCGAAGGGCATAGCTTCCGGTTTAGGAAATATAGGTTGCAGTGAAGCCCTGATAGGGCGATTATTGATTTTGTGGCGTTGGCATTCCGCACATCCTCTGACGTATGCCAATACATCTTGTCGTATTGTTGGCCACCAATAATATCGTTCTACTATTTTGCCAGTCTTGCTGATCCCTGGATGACCATGTACTGGGGTATCGTGATGAGCAGCGATAATTGACTTTCGCTCTTTACTTCCCTTGGTAATTACTCTCCTGCCTTCTTTATACCACACCCCGTTGATCTTTTTCAATTTGTGTGGATCTACCCAAGGTTTGATGACGTCTTCATTTTGCTCGTCTTTGTGGTTAGTCGACTTCATTTCTTCTACTGTGATCGTTGCAACAGACTGATTAGGCATTCCGTACGGTGTGCGTTGTTGGTTCGTATGAATATGTTGTCAGGTAACACCGTGACATTTTCATTGTCTTGTTCCCCGTGATCATAATCGGGTCGTCTTGATAATGCGTCTGCTCATCCGTTTGCGGTCCCTTTATGTGATGAATCTCGAGATCATACTCCGACAATTCGAGTACTTCCCTCGCGACCCGTCGGCTGATCTTTTGTGGTTCTCTCCAATACCGCAAGTTCATGTGGTCTGAGAATACTTTGATTTTATGGGGTGATCCCGCTAGTAGAGGCCTCCAGTGCCGTAACGCTTTGACTATTGCTAATAGTTCAAGGTCGTAGATGTCGTAATTTCGTTCCGCTGTATTGAGAGTTGCGGAGTAATAGCCTATGGGATGTTTCTTGCCATCAGTTTTCTTTTGGAGCAGTACTGCTCCCACCGCGAAACCTGAAGCATCCACTTCCAATTCGAATTGGTCTGTCAATACTGGGTGTGCCAATACAGGTTCGCTTGTAACCCGTCTTTTCAATGTTTCAAAGCGTGTTGTTCCGTTGAACCCCATTGCCATTCTGTTGTCTTCTTTGTAAGGTTGTTTAGTGGTTTGGCAATTGATGCAAATCCTCGTATGAATAGACGGTAAAAATTGCAAAAACCCAAAAAAGATCGTACGTCCTTCACCTTGGTTGGCGTTGGCCAACTTTTAATACCTGCGATTTTTACAGGGTCCATGCGTGTTACCCCTTTTTCAAGGATTACCCCCAGGTAATCAAGAGACGTCGAGTGGAAAGTGCATTTCTCCGGCTTGAAAAATAGGTTGTACTTCGCAGCTACTGTTAGCACGTCCCGAACTGCGTTGACATGGTCAACTATATTCGTTCGGGTAGCAATACCGATGTCGTCCATATAAACCCGGATAGTGGTCCCTTTTGCGTCGTGTTTCGCGATTATGTCCCGATAATGTGATTCATCATGGTTTGGAAAGTGGTGGGGGAATTCGTCAATCCGAAAAACATCACCGTGGGTTCGAAAAGTCCATATGGCGTTTTAAACGCCGCTTTGTGTTCGTCGCCCGCTTTGATGCGAATATTGTTGTACCCCCACCGTACATCGAGTTTAGTGTATATGTGTGCCCCACTGAGATCCTTGATGAGGGTTTGAATCAACGGTAACGGGTAGTTGTTGCGGATTGTGAATTCGTTGATACACCGATAATCCTGTACTGGGCGTAGTTTTCCGTCCTTCTTTTTGACGAAGAAGAATGGAGAGGCATACTGCGATTTAGAGGGTCGAATGTACCCTTTATTGAGTTGTTCCGTAATAAAATCCCGTAACGGTTTGTCTTCCGATTGAGAGAGTTCGTATATGGAACAATTGATATGATCCGGAGTATTAGTTTTAAGTTCGATAGCATGATCCCATTCCCTCGAGGGGGGAAATCGATGGGATTCTTCTTTGCTAAAAACCCTTTTGAAGTCGTCATATTCTTCCGGTATTTGTTTTTTCTCTTTAGGTCCTGCGGCTATGGCAAGATCAGTGGCAGCTCCTTTGATAGAGCTATGCTCCCCTAATTTCGCGACATCTGAGAGTAAACGCGCAATTACATTGATGTTGATTTTTGGATGGCATGATTTGATCACGATTGGTAATACGTTTTCGTCAATTGTGCCATGCTTCCAACTGAACTTTGGTTCGAAAGTACTGAGCCATGGATATCCAAGAAGAAGATCTTCTTTTCCGATATCCGCTAGGAGGAATCTCATTTTCCTGACAATTCCTTTTGTCAATATTTGTAGGTCAACAAAATGGGTGACTGATCCCTTTTTGTTTAGCGTGTCATCGATATTGAACAATTGTTTTGGGTTTGGCAATAAAGTCGTGCCCAACCCCATTCGTTTCACAAATCGTGGATTTATGAAATTGTCTGTTGCTCCAGAGTCTACTAATGTTTTTATATCGGCCTTGTTGCTGCTGGTTCGGATTGATACTGGAATTCGCATAGAACGGAAGCGAGTTATGTATACAGCATTACAACGTAGAGCCCTCACCCAGGCCGTCGGGTTTAGGCGTCCCCAAAATCCTTGTTCCCCATCAATTCCTGCATTGCCATGGCTTTAAATTCCTCTGTTTCATTTGCCGCTGTTCGCAACCAATCATTCTTCCTTTCTTCTGTGGTGCGATTATCAGCCACCATTTGAGCGATATGGAGATCTTCTCCTGTTTCGGAGCGATCATCCACCACTTCCATACCCCTGGAATTGCTAAAGGGTCTAGGTGGGTTTCGTGGCTGACGTGGCTGGGAGCAATTGCGACTGAGGTGCCCTTTCTTTTGACAATTATAGCAAATGACTTCCCTGAGATCGGGAGGTTGCCTCCTTCGTAAGAATCCTTCACGAGGTTTGAAAGGCGGCTGCGAATTATTGAGATATGGTCTTGGCTGTGCCAATGCGTCTTCTGCGTGCGCCAGTCATCCTCGTATTCTAGTTCGATCAGCAGACGTATCCATCGCATCTGGATGGCGTCTGAACTGTCTCCAATTGGTTTGGGTTGGTGGCGATGGCCGAGGTTGTATTTTGTATTGATCAATCTTGTTCTTCAAATGGAGATATTGACCTTGGCGTTTAATGGCTGCTCGTTTCCAATCTTCATAGTCGGTGGGATTGTCATGAAGATAAATGGTTTCTTGCAATTTGTTTGGCAAGCCATTTGCGAATAGATCGAGAACCATTGGTTGATCTATGTTGTAGCCAGCATATCTGACCAGTTGTTCGAATTTTGCCACGTACGCATCAATATCCCCTCTTTCCATCCGAATGCCCCTTCGTAATTCTGTTTGTGCTTTCTCTTCTTTGAGAGTGTCTGCATATTGCCGCATAAATGATGAGTGGGTGTTGTACCACAGCCAGTTATCGAGGGGGTCTCGTCCGTTGACGTCGACTTGGACTCGTAGCCAAGCCACCATTGACCCTACCCATTCGGTTACGGCAGTACCCTGGATGTAGGTGAGAAATAACATAGCTTTTTGATAGGGACTGCGCATAATGGAATGAGTTGAGTTGATTCCTTCATATAAGCTCCATTGCATGAGAAATTCTTCTGCTTTCTCTCGATCACCTGCGAAGACCGCAGGTGGATTGCCACAGAATTTGTCGTGTGCCGCTGGTACGGGTGCTTGCGCCGCTGGTACTTGTGCTGGCGGGTTTCCAAAAGGTGGTCCCGCTCCTCCTCCTCCACCATTACCTCCTCCTCCACCATTACCTCCTCCACCGTTACCTCCACCACCTCCTCCTGTGGGAGCTTGTGGAGCAGGTGCTTGGTTTGCAGGGTCGACAAGGGCCCGAAAGGCCGTAACTGTTGGTGCTATAGGTGAGGTAGTGAGCGAATAAACTGGTTGTCCAGATGGACTTCCCGCGGTTGCTTGAGATTGGACATGAGAGGTAAGGGTCGCCATTGCTCCTAAACGTAAGGTTTCTGTTGCGACTGCTAGATTGGTTCCTTGTTGTGATGGAGAAGATGATCTTGCTCCGAGAGACGCGTTGCTCTTTGTACTTGGTGATGGGGGTGGTGTAGCTGATGTTGGTCTGTTGACTGTGTTTTCCAACTCTTGTAGTTCTTCTTGTGTGAGTTCGTTGATATAGATGTCGCAGCCTAGATCTTCTAAGGCTGTTCGAAAACCTTCCCACTCCCCGTGTTCTGGGGTTATTTGAGACCAACGAACTTCTACCCAAACGTATTGATCGTAAACAAACTCGACCGCGACGGATCGGTTATCTTCCCGACTCCTAGCGTGATATCCGGTAGTGCCTGTAGTACTACTATACCGGTATTCTGTATTCTTGCGAAATCTTTGGGGTACGTTTTCAGCGCCTCTGTGTTGAAACCAAAAGTCGTCACAACGGTGGCACCGTTCTCTGGTAGTTTCTGATGACGCCACGTTGAAGCTTGGTCTTAATGTAGCGTTATCACCTAACGCTGGTTCGACTTGAACCGGTCTGTGACGTGATACTCGAGTGTATGGATGAATGTTGGAAGTCACGGGCAACTTAGCTAAGTTGCACTGCCTCTAGGTCGCTTCGATAGACACTAGGGTACCCCGAAGGATAAGCTTCAATCGATTGATTGGAATGACGCGAAGAGAGAAGAAGAAGAGACGAAGGTGATGATTCAAGAAGACCAAGCTGAAGAGCCTTGGTCTTGACGGTACAGTTTATATACAGTTACTCGCTGGCTTTAAAGCGCAGCTTCGAATCCAAACCCTAGTACAACTATACTAGTAATGAGTCATTGTCCGTTCTAATAATATCTGAAACACCGGCAAACCCAAGTACCGGCGACGCGTCAGTGTCCATGACTAATTGAGGCTTACTATCGTAGTCATAACCGTATAGTAAGCGTCCCGAACTCCGAGACCTTGTAAGCGTGATGATAAGTAGTCCGCGCGATGTCAAACCGTGACAGTACTGCACACACATCTTTCTCATTCTTGTCATCAAAAACATCACAAGATTAATTTGATGGGACTGCGGTGGTGCAGTCATCACTACACCAATCCACTATGACACAGAGCCATTCCTCTTCGACTTTTTCATTCACTATGGCAATGCAAGTCACAAAGTTTGCAGTCATGACATTACAGTTCTCTCCCACTGAGGACAAAGCCCAGATGGCCCAAACATTACCTGACTTGGCTGCCATGAAGTTGCTTCTCATTGTAACCATGCCAAACCCTGACCAACCTCAGGGAACCAACTGCTACATCATCTGTGGACCTTGCACTTGACCTGACATTCCAGCTGGTCATTGAACTTGGACCTCCATCACTTATGACCTTCAAAGGAAGAAGCATGTTCTGCTCAAGGATTCCTGGCAGGTGCTACTGGATGATGTCACACTGGAAGGTGAGATCTGCTCTAGGCTCCATCAACACTCTGTCCCCAATATTCCCCTTTGCTTGTGCACCGGCAATGTTGGTGATGACACACATCACAAATCCTGAATGCATGAATTTATCATCAAATCCAAACCTAGCCCTTCCCTGCACATCACTTCTCATCAACACTACTGGTTGGATTTAGATGATGTTGGTCACAAGCTGGAAAGCTTTACTTGCAGCTGGGAGATGATCAATGCAGTGCATGCATCATTAGTCGGTATGTTGACCCATTGTGAGTGGTCAGGCAATGTAGCTTGACATTCTTCAGCTCATGAAGCCACTTACAAAGCCAGTGTCCTTCATCACGACATCAGCCACATAATGTCACAAGGTATGGGTGATTTAATTGTAGAAGCCCATGTGCATATAGATATAATGTCTTGGGAAAGCCCATGCGGGCCCATCAATGACGGTGAACATATATCATGCAGGGGCCCATGAATAAATTGCTGAGTTGATTGGATGGGGCCAGTGCCATTTCTCTACCATGCTGCCAAACTTTGTGTGTGGGCCCCTTGACATGGCTGACAAGTTTGGGCTATTGCATCGATGAGGCCCATGCAGGCACAGGAAGTGAGACTGTACATATATTATGCATGGGCCCACATGTGCAGCTGCCAACTTGGTTGGATGGGGCAAGTGCCATTTCCCTACTGTGCTGCCAAAACTCATACATGGGCCCATTGACATGGGTGACAACCTTGGGCTATTGCATCAATGAAGCCCATACAGGTGCAGGAAGTGACACAGCACATATATTATGCAGGGGCCCACATGTACAGCCGACTTGGTCGGATGGGGCCAGTGCAATTTCTCTGCTGTGGTGCCAAAATTCGTGTGTGGGCCCCTTGACATGGCTGAGAAGTTTGGGCTATTGCATCAATGAAGCCCATGCAGGCACAGGAAGAGAGACAGCATGCATATTATGCATGGACCCACATGTGCAGCTGCTGACTTGGTTGGATGGGGCCAGTGCCATTGCCATACCATGCTGCTGAAATTCGTGTGTGGGCCATTTGACATGGCTGACAAGTTTGGGGTATTGCATTGATGAAGCCCATGCAGGCACAGGAAGTGAGACAGCACGCATATCATGCATAGGCCCACATGTACAGCATGTATACCATGCATGGGCTCACACATACAGCTGCTGACTTGTTTGAATGGGGCCAGTGCCATTTCCCCACTGTGCTTCCGAAACCCATGGGTGGGCACATTGACATTGTTCACAAGTTTGGGCTATTCCATTGTCCCTTGACATGGGTGACAAGTTTGGGCTATCACGTCAAGAAAACCCATATGGGCGGAGGAAGTGACACAGCACGTTTCTCATGCATTGGCCCAAGTGTACAGGTGCTGACTTGGTCAGATGAGGCCAGTGCCATTGCCTCACCATGCTGCCAAAACCCATGGGTCAGCCCATGGACATGGCTGACAAGTTTGGAGTATTGCATGGATGAAGCCCATACAGGGTAGGAAGTGAGAGAGTGCATATATTATGCATGGGCCCACACATACACCCGTTGACCTGGTTGGACAGGACCAGTGCCATTTCCTTACTGTGCTGCCGAGACTCATACATGGCCCATTGACATGGGCAGCAACTTTGGGCTATTGCCTCAATGGGGGGCTCATGCAGGCACAGGAAGTGATAGAGCATGTATATTATGCATGGGCCCACACATACAGCTGCCGACTTGGTCGGATTGAGGCAAGTGCCATTCCTATACCATGCTGCCAAAACTCATGGATAGGCCCATTGACATGGCTGACAACTTTGGACTATTGCGTCAATGAGGCCCATGCAGGCACAGGAAGTGAGAGAGCACATATATTATGCATGGGCCCACACATACAGCTGCCAACTTGATTGGATGGGGCTAGTGCCATTCCTATACCATGCTGCCAAACCCCACACATGGGCCCCTTGACATGGCTGACAACTTCAGACTACTGCCTCAATGAAGCTCATGCAGGCACAGGAAGTAAAACAGCACTGATATCATGCAGGAGCCTGCACATACAGCTGCTGACTTGGTCAGATTGAGGCAAGTGCCATTCCCATACCATGCTGCTGAAACCCATGTGTGGGCCCCTTGACGTGGCTGACAACTTTGGGTTATTGCCTCAATGAGGCCCATGCAAGCACAGGAAGTGAGAGAGCATGTATATTATGCATGGGCCCACACGTACAGCCACTGACTTGGTTGGATGAGGCAAGTGCCATTCCTATACCATGCTGCCAAAACCTGCATGTGGGCCCCTTAACATGGCTGACAAGTTTGGGTGATTGTCTTGATTAAGCTCATGCAGGCACAGAAAGTAAAACAGCACTGATACTATGCAGGTGCCTATGTGTACAGGTGCTGACTAGCCCATATGGGGCCAGTGCCATTCCCATAGTATGCTGCCAGAATCCACAGGTGGGCCCATCCTCACCATTGACAAGGTAGGGCTAATACATTGGTGAAGCCTATGTGTGTACAGAATGCCTGCTGTTGCATATTTCATGAAAGAGGCCGCCAAATGTGTCAACTGAGCCCAGTATTTTCTATGAACAGAGCTGCCAATGGCTGTGAATGTGTCCAGGGCTACTCATCAAATGGACTGCTGATTGTGATGTATGGGTTAGTTTCTTTATGAAGATATGCCAACATTCATGAATGAGCCCAAAAATGAGTCATATCTTTGACTTATTAATCATGACAAGGCTTGGCACTAATAAAGTAAAGTCACACCATTTAGCCTTTGAAAAAGCCAAATTCTCAATTAATGTAAACTGTTTACATTCCACACCACTTGTTGAGATGTAAGGCAGCCTGGAAACTCAGCATCGCACCATTGTGGGCAGTCTCATTCACTCACTTACACCATGCTGTCCAGTGTGATGAAATGTTTGTTGAAGCCCTCTGCCTGAGTGTGTCCGATGATGAAGCTCTGCCGCTCGGTATTTGAGCACTTGCATTAGCACTGTGTAACATATAGAAAGGCTAAGTGTTATGTTCGACTGGACGTATTGGCTCAACTTGAGCTGGGGACATGGAATACTGACTCTGCTGATGGGCTGCTGTCGATGACGTCACAAGGACATCCAAACCTCCCCTGATGAAGGTCATGGATATGGCATCAACAGTATGCAAGAGCATAGGGGATTACCCTAGGTGGAGTTGTGAATATATGAGCGACAGAGTCAATACGAAGTATCTCTGAATGTCATAGAAAAGAAGTACAGAGTTGACAAGTCGTCTGGACTTGGATGCAACCCAATGTCTGTGACAGTGTGAAATTGATTGATTCAAGAACTCAGACCTAAGGTCTTTGTTCATTATGGGTACATGTTATATACGAATCAAATATGCCACTACTGGTAGTTGTGGTACTAGGATCGACACTAATACTACTAGTACCAGTACAAGTATGAGGTCATATGGAACCACGTCAAATGAGATAGAAGGTTACAAGTGATAAGAGTGGGTCATGAGACCGAGACGGTGCACGGGGACAGGAAGTATGAACTAAAACGCGAAAATGGTCCCAATGATAGTCCATATGATACTGAACGCTGTGGCAAAAGTTCAGACGAAACGGTTGACATATGCAGCACACGTGACCGATCGTAACACTAAGACTTACAAAAAGGGCTTTGTCAAGCACAAAACGGGTAACATTGACCCCCCCATCCAGAGATACTCCATGTGAGAGAAGTAGAATGTTAATAAAGCCCTCTGCCTGAGTGTATCCGATGATGAAGCCCTGCTGCTTGGTATTTGAGTACTCGCATTAGCACTGCATAATGAATAGAAAGCCTAAGACTTACCAAAAGAGCTTCGTCGAACGCAAAATGGGCACCATTGACCCTGCCATCCAGAGATACTCTGCGTGAGAGAAGTAGAATGTTAATAAAAGGATGATGAGAAGCAAGAGGCATAAACAAAGCTAATTAATCCACTATATCCTCTTTTTCCACCCCATTCCAAGGCATCTTCATCTGAACGTGCTTTTCACTGCGTTGTCGCTTTCAGTACACATTGTGCATCGTCTCCAAGTCACTGTTCACCCACAAAAGGTCAACGGTAAGGTGACCACCAGATGACACCGTTCCACTCTCCCCATGCCAGCCAGTTGATCTGAAAGGTGTCAGTATTGGGGAAGCATTAAAGGGAGTGTAGGGATGTACCTTAGAAAAGCAGTCTTGGCACCACACCTTTCCAATCCATGCCTTGCATAGTGTGCTACTATGTGGGCCTTCACCTCAACTCATTCATGGAGCTGTTTTGCCCAGAGGTGGTTCTAGATGATTTGTCGAAGAGGCATTGTGGTGGGTAGTGGTGAATAGAGTTGGTTTGGTTGGAGTAGGATGTGACAGAGAAAGTAAGTGATACATGATAAGTGAGTGGTTTGGATAATGGTGTGAGCTAGAGATGGACAAAGTTTTGAGCTTGTTTGTCAGTCTGGGAGTAATGACAAGCAAAACAAGAATTCTCCTGCAAAAATTAAAGGCTGTGCCCTATCTCCAAAGCGAGCCAGTGGAATGTCCTCACACCTGTTGCTGATCTCTCTGTTTTCAAACTCGTCATCTGGCTTCCGACAAAGCTGCCAAGGTACCTTTGATGCAACTGGTGGCCCAAATTTCAAAGAATAAATACACACTGGCACTATAAAAAAAAACACACCGGCACATTCATTCTCCCTTGTCATGAGGGACTGTAGCCAGCAAGTTAGACTTGCAGAATGGTGAGGGAGATCATTGGAGACAAGTTAGAAAGCCCTCACACCTTTTGCCACTCTCACCGTTTTCAACTCATCATCTGGCTTCCGACCAAGCTTCCAAGGCAGCTGCCAGCTGCTGAGGCATTGTTGACAGGGACAAAGGGAAACCAAGGGTTGGAAGGGTTTGATGGTGACACCAGGGTGGAGGTGGGTAGCAGCCAATTCACCTGACGCAGCCAGACAATGAGTCAAGGATGCTTGAGATGGACCACATGCAGGAAGAAATGAAACACCACATCAGGAAGTCAAAAACATTTCAGGTTTCTGGGTTTTTCCGAAACCTGCCAGATACCCAAAACTGGGTCATTAGTTTTTTCATTTATTGCAATATTTTTGGTCCATATAGCTGTCGTGGGCAACATCGCATACTTTATGGGTCCACTATGGACCTAGGTTTGTTCAATAGCTGAAGCCAAAAAAAATTATCTTGGGAAGCTGCCAAGGCTTAAGCAAGGGCCCATTGCCACTCCTGACACCTTCAATTGGCAAAACCCATGCAAGGTGTGCAAATGAGAAGACATATATTATGCATAGGCCTACAAACAGAGCTTTTGAAATTGTTGGATGGGCCAAGTGTTATTGATCTATGAAGCTGCCAAAGTTCGTGTGTAGGCCCATTGACTGACAATTTGTGGCTACTACATTGGTGAAACCCACAGTTGATCAGGACATGGAGAGGGCACATATCTCATGTATTGGGCCCAAATAGAGGTTTCAAAATGGTCAAATATGACCATTGTCATTTCCATTCCATGCCACCCATACCCATGGATGGGCCAATTGCCACAGCTGGCATCAATGGTCTTGAAAAGGAAGTCAATTGATTCCTTCTGAAATTGATTTAGGTTAGCCAACAACATTGATACTAGCGCAAATATACCAAGAACACTTTAAATTCAACCACCCAAGCCTTTTCATCTCTGGATTTACAGGCATGATATGCCTCTAATTTATTCTTGAGTGTGGTTGCATGTTGGTGAAGGGTCATTTCATCCTGGGTTAGATTGTATTCCTCAGTCGACATTCTGGGGGATAATATGAATGAGGCTTAGACGTCAATAAAGTGAAAAATCGGTTGTCAGAAGATCTGGGAAGCAAGCTACCAATGCAGATGTTTCATCAAGTCCTTCATCAATCAAGAATTTCACTCAGCTCCTGATTGAGCCACTCCAAGATTATCAGAAACTCCCGATTAGGCCACTTTGACATTATTGGAAGTCCCTGATTGAGCTACTACAAGATCATCTGCAGCTTCCTGGTGCACTACTCTGAGATTATTGGCAGCTTCCTGAGTGATAAATTGCAAGATTATCGGCAGGTCTCTTGTCTTTACACATTGTTTTGTTAAGGAACAGTGAATACACATTATTAATGTGGGCCCATGTGACTTTTTCGGATTTGTAGACCAATTCACACGTGTGACAAGCACTCATTATGTCACATTATCAAGGGACATCTCCCTGAGACATCTGATTAACATTTTCCTACCATCTGCCATGCAGGGAAACATTTCTGAAAGAAACCAAGTTGTTCAGAGTCAGAAGGTGGCTGTGATGAGTGTCTCACTGTTTATACGCAACAGAGAGACCAAGGATCACGAGGAACAGGGTGGCTAACGTTGAACCAACAAGGGAATAGAACAGGGAGAGAAGACAATGGACCACAAGTAGCAAGACAAGGATGTGGAACAACCCATTGGTGGGAAGCTGCACAGTGGACAGGGAATGGTACAAGTGGGGATGTCGCAAGTGGACAGTCTGAGGGACTGTCTGTTACATTGCTCCAGCTTATATACTCGAATACATGGTCTGTGCGTACTTTAGGGGAGGCCCAACTCCGATTCATGGGTGGGCCCATGGAATACTCTAGAAGGACTCTAAAGATAGCATGGAACATCCTGGAAGGTTTCTAAGAATATTACCCAATGGCATTAATCCCTGTCAAGCTCCACTTATCAGGGGGTTTGTGGAACATGCCAGAAGGGTTCCAAATATACTGTCCAATAACAAGTCTCTGATAAGCTCCGCTTATCCCGTGACTTAATCAGTCATCCTTTGCTTGGTAAGTCCCAGTTCCAGACCAGACCTTTCTTGAATAGGAAGGTGAGGATTATTCCATCCTTTCATGTGCATTGTCTTGGCTAGTTCTACTAGGCCAATACTCTGCTTCCCAGGTTTTGTGTGCGTGCTCCCTTGCACACTCTTGAGGTTCATGGGTTTGTCACAGGCCAAGGTATAGGTTCGTGACAGTGGAAGTTTTGAAGAGATGGTGCACCCACAAAGATTAGCATCTTACTGGAATAGGGCACTAATTTGATGCCTATAGATGTGCTCTGCATTCCAAAGGGGAGTCTTGCTCCTCAAAGAATTGGACTCTGATGGGAGCCAGTGTTGGGAGTCAATGATAACATTCTCAGGCCCATCAAGCAATGCCAAAGGTATCAATGAGGTTCCAAAGAATGTGACATTGCTAGAACCTGTGATCAGAAGACTCATGGACAAGGTATCTCATAAGGTCATCTGGACTGCCTGAGCTAACACAATACAGGATTATCCCAAGGCTCCTTCTGCCGAATGGCTTTCAAAGGCCAGAGAGAGAGCTATATGGATTCAAGGGCATACATTGAAAAGGACAGAACAAATGGAAGAGCTTCTGAACTATTTGGATGACAAGGTGTCTTGGGTAGTGTCCCTGATTGAGGAGAAGGAGTGTAAAGAGTTGAAATAATATTGTTCATGAATCTTCCAAAATAGTAGCATAGTGTTCAAGGCTGTCAATACCATCACAGAGCACATCTCCAAGTGACTTGACTTGGCTGTCAGTCTCAGCATATATCTCCCATGCTTTCTTAAACACCTCCATTATCATTTTGCGGAGCTGTGTGCCAGCTTCCTGCTAGTAATCCTCTTCAATTATGAGACATTAAATGAAGTATTTTATGCACCATCTCTAAAACATGAAGTAACCCTTCTACCAGCTCATTGCAGACATCAAATGGTTCTCCCATTGTGTCCCCTTCACTGATCTTCCACCACTCTGTGAAATTGAAGCGGGGAGTGTCTGATTTGTGGATGTCACCTTTTGGCAGCTGTCTTCCATCGGTTGTGGTATAGCTGCCTGGGTTCCTAATGTCTGAAAAGCTGTGGAAAGCATCCTGGACAGACTCTGGCACTGGAGAGCTGCTGTCAGATGGCAGAAGACCAACGATCCACACAGCAGCAAGCTAAGTGCAAGTTTTTATACTTAAAGACATAAATGGGCACTGAATAATACTTACAACTTCATTGTGTAGGCTAGGGATATGATTTTTGTCTTTATTGCCATGCTGGTGCAGAATAGACTGAATAGTGGAAATTCTCTTGCCCAGGCAGGTGAGTGCAGCATCTAATATGGAGGCTCTTGTTTCAGATGGCATAATATTTGTGCAGGTCCATGGGATGGTCAATGGGAGGAAGGTTATAGGAGTTTCCCATGAAAGCTGCCAATTACTTCCCATAATGTGATTCCTGAGATATACACCATTGGCAGTTGCTGATGGCTAAGTATGGAAGACCGAGAATGGTCCAGACCAGTCCACCACAATGGCACCAAGGATATAACATTTATACAGCGATTGTGATAGGGCCCAAGGGGCCCTGTGTGAGCGTTATGTCATGGTAGGGACGTTCACTTGGCATGAGTAATTGTTTGTACACGGTGGCGCAAGGCACTAGTCGATGGTTGGTCTAAAGTCAGTTCGGGAGGTGCTGTGCTAACTTCATGTGAAGCTAGTCAGATCAGTTCAAGAGTACTAAGTTCACAGAGAATGTAGAGAGCTTCTGATGAGACTTTGTAACCCTCTATGTCAAAGATGTCGAAGAGGAATACTAAGTTCATGAGGGAACTATGTCGCATCCTCCAAATTCAGCAAAACATTTCAACTGCATATCACCCATGGACAGATGGACAATCAGAACATACTAATCAGTGGCTAGAGCAGTATCTCAGACTATGGGTCAATGAATGACAAGACAACTGGGCCTCCCAACTGCCATTGGCCGAATTCATCCACAACAATACAATGAGTAGCACCACCAAACAAACTCCGTTTTTCATGCTTATGGGGTATCATCCAAGAGATAGGTGGACACCAGGTCCTGTCACCCCACCAAGCATGAAAGACTGTTTGGAACAGTGTCAAGAGGCTAGACGGAGCGCACAGGAATGCATGAAAAGGGCACAGGGCTTATGGATCAAACATAAAGATACACCCAAATATGCCACAGGAGATCAGGTGTGGCTAGAAGGGTGTAATCTACGAACCAATCAGCCCACAGTGAAGCTAGCCCTTAGAAGGCACAGACCATTTGAGGTTGTTCAGGTGATGTCCCCTGTGAATTATTGGCTCAAGTTACCTCTGCAATGGAAGATACATGACATATTTCACACAGATTTACTCACCCCTTACAAAGAAACACACATGCACGGTGCAAATTACTTGTGCCCTCCACCAGAGCTGATTGATGGCATGGAAGAATATGAGGTTGAAAAGGTACTAGACTCAAGAAGACATGGACGGGGGCATAAACTGCAATACCTAATAAAGTGGAAGGGATATGCTGACTTGGAGAATCAGTGGGTCAACTGGAACAACGTTCACATGGAAGGGGAGATACAGAAGTTCAAACTGAATATTCCAAAAGCTGAAATTCACATAAAAGCAGCTTCGACAGGACAACCAAAATCTCAACCCCTGACCCTCATGTCTTCTACCCCTCTCCACATTATTGACATTGATGACATCCCCCATATCAACACCCTTGTCACCTATGACACCAATAACAATGTCAACGACCCCTTCTGCTCTGCTGTCGAACAGGTCAGAGTCACTGCCAAGCAAGATCAAGCTAGAAGAGACCTGGCTGAGGCTTGCTGGTGATTCCCCACTCCCACAAGGGGACAAGTGGAAGACAATGAGGAAGGAGTACAAGCTATTACAACAGGTGATGGCAGCATGGAGGGAGGATCAGACCACAATGACACCAAAGATGGAGATGGGGAGACAGGCAAGGAAGAGGCACCTGAAGAGGCAAGTGTACAGTCCTCCACCGCCATTGAAATCTCCTCCAATTCCAACAATGAATCATACCACTACACCCACGTGGTATGCACCAGATGCAACAACCACCCTGACTACTGCCACTGTGCTCCATGGCATGTACCCCTATGACAGGCAGCAGACTACACCATCATCCCCGGGGTCTCCAACAAAGAAGAAGAAATGGTCCTCAGACCACCACTGGTGGCAGTCATCGATGGCTTCACTGCCATCATGGGGTATGCTGCCCAAGGCATGTTTCCTGACCCCCCAACAGGGATCTGTCACCTGTCACTATGCACCAAGGTGCCCTATCCGTCCCATATCACCTACTCCTGGTGGATTCATATTGAATCACGGGGCGAATTGGGTGCCTATGGTGATTGAACTTGAAAGATGGCGGACCCCAGCCAAGTATGTGCAAGTGCAGATGAGAGACAACCTGGAGGTGTTCAGAATGATGGGGAGATTCATGCCCATATACAGGGGCGACATTCACATGGAGCATGTCCATGATATGGGGCCGCCAGCTGAGTATTCCCAAGAAGAACTCCAGTATTTCTGCACTGACTTTCAAGGCAAGCACCAGGTGGACAAAGCCCTTGCACAGCTTGAAGACATCTCCCTTCAGGCCAAGGTAAGGCACTACCACACATCCTCAGAAGTCATTACCAAGCTGGAGGTGGCCATCAAGAAGCTCAAGGATGATATCTTCATTCACATCGATCGAGCCTGACACTCAGCGACCCAGTTAGGAAGGGTGCACACATTATGGAGGGTATGTGATGAGCATGAGACAGACGTTGGACTTACCATGGTACCTAATTGGGTTGTCGAGTGTGGGTGCTCACCCTTGTAAAGGGGGTGATGTAACCATCATCACATTAGGAGAGCATAAGTGGGATGTTGAGTTGCTCCCAAAAGCTTACTCATGGCGAGAGATAGGATTACTAAGTATTACTGTACAATTACTCAAAGGATTAGTGGACGATTATGAAGTAGTAGTAGTAGTGGCAGCATAGCTGATGAAGACTCACACCCTGTAGTCCTTATAAGGAGGCTTCGACTGATGTGGTTTGCAGCTTGACACTTTTGTTACATTCTCAAATTGACTCCAGATTCTACTCTCAGCCCTGGCCAAAACCGCTCCATCATCAAGAAGCCCTTAGAGAGGCACTTTCAGGGGTCCTCATTAGTCACGCCTGTGAGCGTTGACTCAACTTGCTAAGTCTTGTGACTTCTTGCCATCACATTCACTGCCTAAGTCAGGCATGTGCCCACCTGGGCATTACACACCATGCTTGTTTGCATTATTTACCACACGGTGATCATGACATGTTGATCTCTTTTCCAGCATCTGCCCCCCTCTTTCCACAAAATACTGGAGATAGAACATACCTGCTGCCTTTCTAATGCTGATTGTAGATGCAACTCATATGGTTTCCAGCTGACCATGAACCCTGTGCCTTCTTCGAACAGAGGAATGTCATTCTCTGGGTTTCTCATCTTCATGTGCTCTGCTTGAAAGTTTCCATCCATTATGAAACCTCACATGAAGAGAACATCACTGGAATAATATGTTGGCAGCTATGATGTGTTGATATATATTCACATACCTATTTTTGTACTCTCTCCAGTTTTCCAGGAGGTTGATTCCAGGTTGTGCACACAAAGCACAGAATACAGCCATCAATCCTGGTTCCCCCCCTCATTTCCACCATACCCAAAGCCAAATTTCTTCTAGGAAATGAGTACCCTCCACTGTGGGCAGACCCTCAGTAACTCCCAATATCGCTCATCCAGTCAGCCTATGTTTGGTAGATATCTGAGCACTCCCACCAGTACAGTATTTGGAAACTCATCATTTGTGAGTCTTCTTAGATGGCTGAAAAACTGGTTTGGAGTAGTCTTGCATTCAAGATTGTCCAAATGGAAGTCATCTAACACATGGAAGGTGAATGCTGTCTTTGGGTTGTGAAATGTTGCCGGGAAGAGTCCAGACATCATCAGCTGCATGTCACACTTGGGAGCTCCAGAGCAGCGGCACCAGCTGACACCAATCTCATGGACACCAGACCTATCAACAACAGTCATTATTGGGTGTCCCTGTTTATCATAGCATCCAGCCTTTGAGCTGTCAAAGCTAAGGTTGGCAGCTGTATTGTATTCATCACCACTGCCATCCGGCAATTCTTCTTCATCACAGTCATTTTGTGACTGTAGCTTTTAGAATAGGATTTTGGACATATAATGGTTTAAAACGCACATTTTGAAGCGGGCATGGATCCCCAAAGTGTCCAAGGTGCAAGCTGATTCCAACCTCACGCAACCATGCTGGAATAAAATATTTCCCTGTCCACCTCTGAACTCTGTGAAAAGGAAGTCGTTGGTGGGAGTTTCGGCAACACTCCTTGCAGAGGATAATGGTAGGAAAGCAGTTGGTGCACCTCCACTCAAATGGGGTGGACATGCAGCTCTGGCACACATTTGCAGCAGGGACACCCTCTGTCACGAACCTATACCTCGGTCTGTGACTTACACAGGAAATTCGAGAGTGTGCAAGGGAACACACACACAAACTCAGGAATACGAAGTATTGGCCTAGGGGAACTAGCCAAGACAACGCACGTGAAAGGATTGGATAATCCTTTCCTTCCTATTCAAGAAAGGACCGGTCTGGAACCGGGACTTACCAAGAGAAAGTCCGTTGATTGGTAAACAAAGATTGTTGATCAAATCACCTGATGAGCGGAGCTTGTCAGGGATTAATGCTATTGGATGATATACTTAGAAACCTTCCAGCACATTCCATGCTATCTTTAGAACTCTTCTAGAGTATTCCATGGGCCCACCTGTGGATCGGAGTTGGGCCTCCCATAAAGTACGCACAGACCATGTATTCAGGTATATAAGCTGAAGCAATGTAACAGACAGTCCCTCAGACTGTCCACTTGTGACATCCCCACTTGTACTATCCCTGTCTACTGAGCAGCTTCCCAACATTGGGTTGTTCCTCATCCTTGTCATATTACTCGTGGTCCATTGTTCCTTGTCCCTGTTCTACTCCCTTGTTGGTTCAACATCAGCCCATCTGATCCTTGTGACCTTGAGCCTTGCTGTTGCATATAAACAGTGAGCACTCATCACACTTGGACAGTCTTAGCTTGCTGATCACAAACCGCATCAGTGTCTGACTACGATTACTCCGAGTTTGGAGCGTGGGACACTGATTCAGGATCATACCACAACATTGATTATTCCCCCCCTCATCGTCCTCATTGTCTCCCAAGCATTCCCCTTCCTCCGTCATCTCCCCCTTGTCCCTCATTGTCGCCCTTAGGGCTCAACCTTGCTTCCCTCCAGACCCTTGCTCAAGTCACAGAGCAAGCAACTACTCCCCAAGCATCCCCTGTCCACTCCATACCTGTGGGACGAACCCCCACCCCAGAACTTCGTTACCCTTCCCTGGTACCCGCCCCCACTATCTCTCCACCTAGACTGGTGATATCCCCAATCACTCGTCCAGTATCATCACCCATGTTTCGCATACACACCCCTGACCTTCGTCCCTTGTCTCCTTCCCCTTGTCCACCAACACCAGACTCCCCCATCGATTACGAGGCTGCTGCCCTTCGTGTAGGGTATACAGAACAGCACCCAACATCCCCCACTCCTCCAAGTAACCAGGAGAACGTTCCTCCTGCCCCAATAGTCCGCCCCCCTTCGTGCATCTTCCGTCAGGGAGAGCACCCCCACCAGTTCATTCCAGTCATCACTCCCCAGGGAGAAGAGTGGCGCCCCATAGACGAGTTCTACCAGGACTCTGTTATCACCATCTGGACCATTGAACAATTGGTCACAACTCCCCCCGGGTTCCCCAGTGTCCTCCCATTCCGAGTCTCAGCCCCCCACTTCCTCACCATCTATCCCCCAAGGCAAGATATTGCCATTGCCCTTGGAATTCCCCCCCTATATGCCTGCTCAAAGGCAATCCTCTGTTGAAACATAATAAGTACATACGTATCTTATCTATAGCAGTTACGACATTACAGTAGTATCGTACATATGATTACCATATTAGGGTACTCCGTTACATTCAAAGTGGGCGCAACTCCAATATGGAGGGCGCAAGTCTTATCAGTATCACACATGGTAATATTGAAGACTTCTGGGGTGTTTCACACTAGGCGTCACTGAAAACGCGATATTGTGGACACCTTTACTCATCACTTTTACGCAAACGGACATGGTGGGACCATAGGGACCGGTTTTCCTATAAATAAGGGGAGTAGAGCCCCTCTAAGAATACAAGTCGTTCACTCTACGCACACTTGAGCACTCCTCTCTACAAACCTCTATTAGTCTCTAAACCTTCACAAGGTGAGACTCCATGACACTGTTTGCTGCGCTGGTTGCTGCGCAACATCCTCAACCTCCCCAGCCAGGACCTTCCACTAGGGTCCATCAAGTACAATTTTAGAGCAGGAATCAAGAACGTCTTTGGACCCCTCAACGCCCTCATAAGGACGGCATATGCAGGCACCCTAGTGATCCTAGAGGTGCACAACTTCTTGGACGGAAGGGTGGTAACGACGTATGGTTACCTAGCCTTCTACGGGGAGCAGATATTTGTGGTACATTAAGGGTACCATTTCGAAGATGCGGTGAGGACAAGCCCTCACCTTTTAGCTTATTGTTTCTCCTCTCGAATCCCCCAAGACCCCTTCGATTACATCACCACCCACAGTGACAATGAACCATTGTAACCATTTACTGTATTAGTAAGTGGTTATATAAGTAATTGTTACTTCATCAAATATATTGGGGTTATTGTACCAAGTGTCAGTGTTTCCAAATCATCTTCAAGAAGGAGAAAGACTCCGACGGTCCCAAGCCCTCTTTGAAACCCATCGCCTCCTACAACTCAGGACTTATTATCTGGAGACATCCTTGTTCAACGCCAGTCAGTGTGAAGTTATTGACTGTTGGAGCGACCCCCCAGTACTCCTAAATAAACTCAGAGACCTCTTGCCCTTTGGTAAAGTAACTTACCAGTGGGACTATGAAGATTTCCAAAACATCGACTTAGCAAGAATTACTGAAGCTGCTCAAGAACAACTTTTGTATTGGCATCTATCCAACGCCACTACTATTCACAATTCCCCAGCCGAGTCCCTCCTATTGTGGACCAAGGATGACCATTTTTGGTTCATCCACATTCCCACCCAAGAACAAGAACTCATCCATCACATCAGAGCAGGAGAGCATGTCAGATACTTAGAGTGCTTCTCTCTCAACTACAACCAGATCCAAGTCAACTGGCAAGAAATCCATCTTGTCACCAGAGGAACTGAGTTCCACCTTGCCATAGTCGAAGGAAAGGAGTTCACTTACAAGTGGAGCTCTTCCAGTTGGGAAACTACCCTTGAGAACCCAGACCACCGCCTTATCAACCCTCAAGTTTATCACTTTCCCCCAGACATTCCAGATGACCCTGAAATCCTTGAGTTCGCTGAAGCGCGAGCACCTCCACCCCTTGTTGAAGCTTCACTACCACCAAGCAGTCCCACTAGCATACCAACAGAGTCTGTTGACGGTTGGGGAGAACCTAACCATTGGAACGGACCTAGAAGGTGTTGGTGTGCAAAAGAAGTGTGTGACTGCGGATACAGACCAGATACCCCACCTACTCCACCTAGTGTAGTATTGTGGGCCCCAGGCAACGCCTATCTACCCTTTACGCAATAAAGAGTAGATTTCTTGTCCAGATCCAAACTGGAAAACATCGGAGAAAGTATAGTCGATTGGGCTATCAACCTGGCGTCCCAAAACATCCAACAGCGCCCCCATAGAAGACAAAACCAGAGAACACGTGTGGAACATCATTCCATACACCGAGAAGACCTCCTTGCTTTGCCTACTCAAGTCCCAGTGGCCCCAAACAGGGATATTCCCAGAATTAACCAAGCTGGTCCATCTGAACCAGTATACCCATCCATCAGAGGACCCCCAGTTCCGATTGACCCAGTGTATCCATCTGTCAGAGTACCTCTAGTTTCATGACCAGTAAACCCCATCGCCAGACAGCACTCCACCAGTAGTGAAGAAGCCAACTACCTCCGGACAGAGGCAATACAATTACACTGTCATTATCCGGAGTCTGTCTACATTGCAGAGCACCTACCTACCAGGAAACCCAGAGAACTCCAGGCATTCAAAGAACACTGCAAACTACAGTACAACCAGAATAGAGTCACTCTAACCATCAACCATCCCTTGGAGCACATTAGAGAATTCACATCGAACATTCTCAACTTCCAGAACGACCTTTGGAGAAGCCTCACCACAGTCACCTACTTTGGGATTTACGAGGAATATCATTGGATCCGCCGACAAGGCAGGCGAAACCAACCGGACAAAGCCATCTTGCAACCTGCCTATAAGATCCATTATCAGTGGAACAACGATGGTTGGACCATCACCAGGTTACCCCGCCATTAGTGAATGAGTTAAGGAAGCAAAACTCCAGTAACCAGAGAACTTACAGACGAAGAAGAATCCCTCATTCCAGCCAGCATCTACAACACAACTTTTGACCTAGTTCACAAAAGAATCCAAGGCGAATTTCTTGACAGACCAGTCTTTAGCGAAGACGGTCACTTTCCTTGGGTATTTCAAGACACTCTTGAAGAAGTTACCATCAAAGACTTCGCCCGAGTTCACCCACACATCTCCCACATTCAAAACCTTGATTACACAACCCTCCTCGGTACCTACCAATCAAAAACTGTTGAGTGGGTATTCCATAGAAACAGGTGGGAATACAAGAACAGGAAACCAGTTCAGTTCTCAGACTCAGACGACAAATCTTCTGATCACAAAGAAGAAGCAAACTCACCCCCAAAAACCCAACCAGAAGTACAGAGTTGGTCACCACCTAGAATGCCACCTTCAGCAAGTGCTGGATCAGCACACAGCGAAGCCAGTGACCAAGAAGAAGTCTCACAGATCCTAGGAAGTGTCACCAGAAAAGTCCAAGCGCTTATCACCACAGTATCCCAGCCTCAGACACCACAAGCAGTTCCAGGCGCACTTCCATTAACCCCAGCGCAGGCATCACAGCCATTCCTGCCTATGCCTTCAGCTACAGTATTCCCATTTCCACCGACAGTACCCCCAGTTTGTGTAGCCACACCTACACCCAGTCAATGTCCAAGTACCCCTGCTCATGCCAGTTGCGCCATGTCCCCAAGTCAACCTAGTACACCCAGCACACCAAGTACCCCAGCAAGCATGTCTGGTTCAACAAACACCAAGTTATTGGGATCCCCCCCAGAATCATTTGATGGTAGTCCTGCAAAGGCGGAAGCCTTTTGGAACAACCTAGAAAACTACTACTATCTCAATGAATCCACGTACTCTGATCAAGGAAAGAGGGTTTCAGCCACTCTAGCACACTTCAAAGTTGGCACTTCTGCCAGAGAATGGGCTCAAGATAAACAGAAGAGAGCCTTATCGGTCATGCCTGTCGATTTCGGAACATGGGTCGATTTCCGTGACAGTTTCAAGAAACAATTTGTCCCAGCATACTCAAAGTTGGAAGCCACCAATGCCATGTACACCTCCAAGATGGGCAGACACCCTTTCAATGAATGGTACCAAGACTGGTCAACCTTCACCTCCTGAAGCGGAGCCAATGAAGAAACCCAGATGTACGCCTTTAGAAAGGTGCTTCCCATGGCATTACACCAGAAGATAATGGGTGTATCGCCACAGCCTACCACACTAGAAGACCTAGCAGAGAAAGCAAGAGAGTTTGATCGACTCTGGCGCATGTACAGCACCCCTACCACGTTTAACAGAAATTCTGGCCCACGAAACTGCGCCATAACCACAGATGAAGATCATGCCCAAGTCAATGTTACCACAGCACCATCACATCCCCTGTTGGGTGGAAAAATATCAAAGGCAGAGAAGGACAGATGCTTCAAGGATAAGCTCTACTTCTACTGCGGAAAACCCAGTCATAGAGCTAAAGAATGCTGTGTCAAGGCAAGCCAGTACAGCCAAGGGACGGGAAATAGACGTCCAAATCCACGCCAAGGAAGCGACTTCAGAGCTCGTGCCACAGTAACCCAGGAAGATCAATATTTCGAAGAAGAACATACTGAAGAACATCCGGCCCAGGTAGTGGCCCTGTACCACAGCCCATGTGTAACGGTTGGCACGGATGACACAGTAAGTGGGATGACAAGCCGCTCCCGAATACTTACTCAGATGGACTGTATGATTACCAACGCTCTTAGTGAGCACTTACTGTATGATGACTGATGGTAGTAGTAGCATGACTAATGATAGTAGTAGTGGCGACACCACTGATGAGAGTGGACGCCTAGAAACGCTTATAAGGAAGCTGTCGACTGATGTGGTCGGCAGCTTGGATTTCTTGTACTAGTCTCATCTTGTTATCACATCCGAGTTTCTATTCTCTCTCATCCTCTCGGACCAATCGACCGTTGAACTGTGGAACTCCGCCTTCACATGTTGAGATGATACTCAGTCTCTGTGCTAGAGTCAAGGACTTGCTAAGTCACCACATTCACCTCACATTGCCTAAGTCAGGCTCACGTGCAACTTGCACGTAACATTAAATCCAAGCTCCTCTAAACATTGAATGCCATGGCGACCATCAACACCAAGGACAGCTGGGATTTCCACCCATATCAAATTGAAACAAGAGAACGAGACGCACCTACCCGTTACCTCATAGGACGAGTAAGGTGGCAACACGTACCGGATACAAGGAGAACCAACGAAAACAACACAGGATACTACGCAGAAGCAGCCACCACGCAAAGGTATCATCCCATAGTCTTCAACAGAGAATGCTGTTGCTGGGTAGAACTCAGGTGGAGCAACACCAACAATTACTTCGAGGCAACACGACCAGCGGCTGACGACCTACACATTAACATACCGCTAACCGATGTGCGACCAATTGACCAACAAGGATCCATAGACGGTCAAGAAGATCTGAACCTTGAATCAGAACCACCAAGAACCAAGTTCCAACTGCGAGCAGAGACCCCAGCTGCATCAAGCAATACTAGCGAACGACCACCAACCCCACAAAGCGAAGAAGCAGAACACGAAGAAATCATAGTACACTCACCAGAAGTGGACACGCTCGCCGCACAAACAGCTGAGTTACACATCCCCGAACCAATCAGGGGAATACCGTTCAGTTACATGACTATTCAAACAGAAGTATCGCCGCCTCAGCTTGTAATAAATGAACAAACAGGCCATGTCCAACAAATACAACCAGAAGATATGCAAGCCGTCAATCGAGCAATGGGACCAGATGTCCCCGACGCACCAAGCATTCCTGAAGGAACTGAAATGTTCTACGAGTTCAGGCTCAACTGAAACCGAGTACCATCACCCGATAATAGACCATTCCCGCCTAGGGGAGGACCGCCAGGAGGAGGACCTCCGGGAGGAGGACCACCCAATGGCGGTTGGCCACAAGGAGGAGGAGGACCACCTCCAGCAGGACCAACAGGACCAGCAATGGCAAATCAACAAGGAGGAAATGATAAGTTCATCAGCAATCCACCACCAACGTTCACAGGAAATAGATCCCAAGCCAAGTCATTTATCCTCCAATGGGAGGTATACGCGGGAGTCAACGCCAATCACTACGCTATGAGGAACAAGTACCAAAAAGCTATGTTGTTCCTCACATACATACAAGGAAATGCGGTTAACCAATGGGTAATGTCCACAAGCCAATGGCTCGTCAACGAAGTGGCCACAGGAACAGACCAATTCAATAACAGGCTATGGGAGAATCTACTCAACACCTTCCAAAGACAATTCGGCGACGTTCTCAGCAAAGAACGAGCCCAAGCCCAGCTTGACGCTGGCATACACATGAAGGATGGAAAAATCGATGACTATATCGCTCAGTTCGAGCAGCTGGTTCGACACGCAGGGTACAACATCAATGCCGAGCAAACGCTCAAATACTTCACAAAAGGACTACCACGAGCCCTGTATGAAACCATGTACCAGCACGATGACCCCCGAAATTACGAAGAATGGAGAGACTCTGCCCTAAAAAGGCAGCAAAAGTGGATCCACAGGCAGACAGTCAGGGGCAACTTGGATGCCTTTAAACCAGGACAAGCTCCAGGAGGAGCGCTAGCTAAGTTGCTCGCACCACTCCAGAATGATGACCGAATGGACACCTCCGCAGATCGTGTACATGGACGAGTAGCAGGAGCAGAAGACATCCTTAACGACCGCTACAAACAAAACAATAACCCACCGCAACCACCATATGCACCGTGGGGAGGATTCCTCCAATGACAACGAGAGTTCAAACACGACCATAGCCAAATGCAGTGCTATAACTGCCAAAAGATGGGCCATATCAGTTGCGACTGCAGACAACCTCGACGACGTTGGGAGGTACAAACAAGAGCTACAGAAACCACGCCAACAAAAGAAGAAAAGGTGGCAGAGTGGCTACGAGGAGTTGCTGGTGACAACGAAGAAGTAAAGGACTTGGTCCTACAACAGTTGATGGGACAGGATTTTGGAAGCGCCTGAACCCGGCAGCCTGGGTGAGGGCAATACGTTGTAACTCTGTGTATATTATGTGCTACCGTTCTATGCGAGTACCAGTGTCTATCCACGCAAGTTACAACATGGCCGATATCAAAGCATTAGTGGACTCCGGAGCCACTGACAACTTCATATATCCAAACTTCGTCAAACGAATGGGGTTGGGGCAACAGGCACTAGATAAGCCCAAAAATATCTACAACATCGACGATACCACTAATAAAGCGGGGCAGATCACACACTACCTCACTCTCAACGTGGAAACGGGAGGAACAAAAAGGGAAATGAGATTCCTCATCACAGACATCGGAAAAGAAGACATACTACTAGGGTACCCCTGGCTTGCCACCTATGAACCAAGGTTCAGTTGGCGCCATGCCACTATAGATGAGAAACAACTCCCTATAGTGTTGTGATCAATTAACCCGAATGATAGAAGAGCAGTATTAGCAAAACTGCTAACAGAAGAAGAAGAAGATGCAAAGGTATCACGAATGTTCACAACCGAGGCAAAAGAACAGATAGTGGCGACCTTAGAGGAGCAAGTATATGGAAGAAGATCAGCGGTCGAACTGGCAGTGGATGCCAAACAATACACTGTGGAAGTCAAGATACCAACAGAATACCAACACTTTGCAAAGGTATTCAGTGAAGAGGAATCAAAATGGTTTCCGCCCAAGAGAAATTGTGATCACGCGATAGACCTCAAAAAGGAGGTACCGGATGTCATAGACTGTAAAGTATACCCTATGACAAGGGTAGAAGACGCATCCCTGGATGACTTCATTGACGAACAAATGGAAAAAGGATACATCCGTCCCTCAAAATCGCTGTATGCATCATCATTTTTCTTTATCAAAAAGAAGGACGGAAAGCTACGACCAGTACAGGACTATCGACGGATTAATGAATGGACAATATGAAATCAATACCCACTCCCTCTCATTGATGACCTCATCTGAGATCTTGGGGGAGCTCAACTATTCAGCAAACTAGATGTCCGACAAGGATACAACAATATACGGATCAAAGAGGGAGACGAGCACAAAGCCGCGTTTAAAACACGCCGCGGACTCTTCGAACCAACTGTAATGTACTTTGGACTGTGCAACTCACCAGCTACATTCCAAAGCTTCATGAATGAAATCTACCGACCAACCATAGCAAAACATGAACTCAAAGGGACCACCATCAGGGTCTACATGGACGACATCGCAATAGCAACGAAACGCCAACCATTATCGCTCAAACAACATCAAGAGGCAGTTTGCGACGTCCTGGAAGTCGCTCAGAAACACGATCTATTTTTCAAACCAGAAAAATGTGTATTCAATGCCCCTAGTATTGATTACCTGGGGGTAATCCTTGAAGAGGGGGTAACATGTATGGACCCTGTCAAAGTTTCGGGCATTCGCGACTGGAAATCACCATCATCAGTAAAGGACGTACAATCTTTTCTTGGTTTTTGTAACTTTTACCAGCAGTTTATCAGAGGCTTTGCCACCATCGCCAAGCCACTAAACGAACTAACACGAAAAGACGAACCATGGCAGTGGGAAACAAGACACCAAGCAGCGTTCGAGACGCTCAAACGACAGGTCACCACAGAACCCATATTGACACACGCCGATCAAACCCAGCAATTTGACCTAGAAGTGGATGCATCAGGATTCGCCATAGGAGCAGTACTACTACAAAAGAAAGAAGATGGAAAGCGACATCCAGTGGGATACTATTCGGCAACACTCAATGCCGCTGAACGCAACTATGACATTTACAACCTCGAATTGTTGGCCATCGTAAAAGCGTTGCGGAACTGGCGACATTTGTTGGCAGGATCTCCACACAAAGTACGCATATTCTCTGATCATCTCAACCTTCGATACTGGCGAGAACCCCAAAAGATCAGTTGGCGGATCGCCAGAGAAGTACTGGAATTAGCGGAATACAATTTCGAAATACATCACATCAAAGGAACTGCTAATGGAAGGGCCGACACACACTCTCGACGTGCCAACTACGACCAAGGAGAGAAAGACAATGAGAACGTCACAGTCCTACCAAACAAATTGT
Source organism: Lactarius quietus (assembly GCA_015025155.1). Taxonomy (NCBI): domain Eukaryota; kingdom Fungi; phylum Basidiomycota; class Agaricomycetes; order Russulales; family Russulaceae; genus Lactarius; species Lactarius quietus. Next base: position 11,884 of record WITN01000298.1, on the reverse strand, counting down.
TCATATGCACTACCACAACCAACCCACAACAGGACAAACAGAAAATACGTAAGTGGGTCGACCCCCACAAACTGACAAAGGCGGACGGACTTTGGTGGTACCATGGACAAAGACTAGTTGTCACGGGAACAACAGAGGAGATTAGAGAAGTAATTTCCACACACCATGACCCCCCCCGTTCACGGCCATCCAGGAATAAACCGGACAACACAGTTGGTAGAATGCCACTACTGGTGGCCTACAATGAAACACGATATCGCCAAATATGTTCGAGGATGCGCTGAATGCCAATGATGCAAAGTCAATACACAGAGAACAAAAGCGCCGCTACAACCAATATTCCCAAAACCAGAAGCAACACCATTCGAAGTAGTAGCGCTGGACTTCATCACCAAACTCCCGATGTCACGGGGGTATGACTCAATACTTACAGTCACTGATCATGACTGCTCAAAGGCGTCAATATTCATACCATGCAAAGAGGAGATCTCGGGCAAGGAAACCGCCACCCTATACACCAAACATGTGGTTGCATGATTTGGACTACCCACAAAACTCATCAGCGACCGAGATCCTCGATTCGCATCAAAATTTACAAGAGAACTATGTCAAATCTTAGGAATACAACAGAACATTTCGACTGCCTATCACCCACGAACAGACGGACAGTCAGAACGCACCAACCAGTGGTTAGAACAATACCTCAGGTTCTGGGCTAACGAAAGGCAGAACAATTGGGCCGACCATCTCGCACTAGCCAAATTTGCGCATAACAATTGGACTAACGAATCCACACGCGAAACTCCATTCAGGTTGTTGATGGGATACCACCCACACACTAACTGGACGGATAAAACATCACCCATACCACGAGTCACGGCCCGACTAGAACAATTGAAAGAGATAAGGAATCAGGCACAAGAACAAATGCACTGCGCACAACAGTCATGGGTCAAGCATCGTGACACCCCCAGATATCAGGAAGGGGATAGGGTGTGGCTCGAGGGACGTCACCTGAGGACCCATCAGCCAACCACAAAACTTGTGCCAAGAAGACATGGACCATTCAGGATCGTCCAGGTGATGTCTCCTGTCAATTACTGGCTTGAACTTCCCACACAGTGGAGCATCCACAATGTCTTCCACACAGATCTTCTGACGCCTTACAAAGAAACACTGATTCATGGTGTAAACTACCAATGCCCACCACCAGAATTGGTAGAAGACGTGGAAGAATATGAGGTCAAAAAAGTACTAGACTCAAGAAGACATGGACGAGGGCGCAAGCTTCAGTACCTCATCAAGTGGAAGGGTTACTCAGACTTGGATAACCAGTGGGTACCGTGGGATGATGTCCATGCGGAGGAAGAGATAAGGAAGTTCAAACAATCGAACCCGAAGGCTGAAACTCACATAAAAGCAGCCTCAACAGGACGAACAATATTCTCAACCCCCACGACAATGTCTCATGTCCCACTCACCATTATCAACCTTGACTTCCCTCACACCGATGCCCTCACCACCTATGACACCACCAACAACGTTGATGACCCATTCTGCTCGGCCATTGAGCATGTCAGAGCAGTTGCAGAGCAAGACTGAAACGAACGAGAGCAGCAAGAGTGAGACCTGGCCGAGGCTCGCCGGCGATTCCCTACACCCGCAAGCGGCCGAGTGGAGGAAGATGAGGGCGGACCACAACCTGTTGAAGTAGGTGATGTCAGCATGGAGGCAGGATCAGGTAGTGAAGAGGACAGCGGCGGAGAGACAGATGCAGATACAGCTGTTAATGAGGCAAGTATCGCCCACTCCTCCGCCACCTCCCTCGCAACCACCGCTGTCGACCACTACAGCAGCGAAGATGAAGACGACGACAGCGACGAGTCCTATCACGTCGCTCGGGTTGTCTGCACCGCATGCAACAACAACCCCCCCAATTACTGCCATTGCGCTCCCCTACACGTACCTTTCCAAGTCCGCACCCTTACCGGCGAAGCCCACGATGACGCGAGCGGACCACCTCCAGTTGCTGTTGTCTACGGACCAACGGCGGAACTCGGATACGAGGCGCACAGTCTACCCCCCTATCGGGAAGAACGCGACCCATCGCCTGTCGCTACGTGCCAAACGCATGCGACGCGGCGCCCTATCCGTTCCATATCGCCTACCCCAGGCGGGTTCATCCTCAACAATGGGATGAACTGGGTACCAATGGTCATCGAACATGAAGGACGAAGAATCCCCACGAAGTATGTGCAGGTTAGGATGCTGGACAACCCAGAGGTGTTCGGGACGATGGGCTGGTACTCACCGATATGCCAAGCCGACATCCACGCTGAACCCTGTAGGGATATGGGGCCCGCCGCTGAGTACTCTCGTGAAGAGCTCCAATACCTTCGAGCTGACTTCCGTGGAAAGCAACAGGTAGACGAGGCCCTTGCTCGACTGGGGGACATATCCCTCCAGGATGAAGTAAGGCGCTACCGTGTGTCCATGGAGGTCGTCACTGAACTCGAAGCGGCAATCAAGAAGCTCGAGGACAACATCTTTGTCCACGTCGACCGAGCGTGACATTCAGCGACCAGGTTGGGATGGGCACATGCCCTTAGGAGGATACGGGATGAACACGAGACGGATGTCGGACTTACCACGGTGACAAACTGGGTAGTCGAGCGTGGGCGCTCACCCTTGTGAAGGGGGTGATGTAACGGTTGGCACAGATGACACAGTAAGCGGGATGACGAGTCGCTCCCGAATACTTACTCAGACGGACTGTATGATTACCAACGCTCTTAGTGAGCACTTACTGTACGATGACTGATGGTAGTAGTAGCATGACTAATGATAGTAGTAGTGGCGACACCACTGATGAGAGTGGACGCCTAGAAACGCTTATAAGGAAGCTGTCGACTGATGTGGTCGGCAGCTTGGATTTCTTGTACTAGTCTCATCTTGTTATCACATCCGAGTTTCTATTCTCTCTCATCCTCTCGGACCGATCGACCGTTGAACTGTGGAACTCCACCTTCGCGCGTTGAGACGATACTCAGCCTCTGTGCTAGAGTCAAGGACTTGCTAAGTCACCACGTTCACCTCACATTGCCTAAGTCAGGCTCACGTGCAGCTCGCACGTAACACCATGTCCCCAGGTCATGATTCCACGCCCTCATTCCTGCCCTGTCAATGAGGATTTTTGAAGTGTCCCTCTGCCACACTGTCAGTTGGGACTTTACGCTTGTCCAGGTCTAGTTTTGAGAATAGGTATTCTCTCCTAGAGACATTAGACTCTGAGCCTGTACCCAGTAATACTATATGAAATAGATGATCACCATCTATTACACTCAGAGTGACTCTAGTTGGAAAAACAACTGGACAAGAAATCAGTGCATGTGCCTTGCTTGATAGCAGCGCAGAAGGGATAATCATAGATCAAGACTTCACTACCAGGAATAACCTCACCCTGCGAACACTAGTCAACCCACTTCCGGTGAAAAATGTGGATGGAACACTCAATAAAAGGGGATCAGTCAAATACACTACAATCCAGAAGATCCATGTAAAGACCATGGATAACAACTACCATGAAGAAACATCAGAACTCTGTGTTACCACACTAGGGGACCATGACATCATCCTAGGAACAGATTGGCTCCATGCACACAACCCAGAAGTAGATTGGGCATTACCACAGATTGCCTTCACAAGATGCCCCAAGATTTGTACCTTGTCCAAGTACCCCCTAGTAATCACATCCAGAAAGCTGCAGACACGAGCTACCACCATTAATGCCCTACATCCAGTAGAAGATACACCACTGATAACCGAAGATGCCTTTGCCCAGGAGGCCATAGAAAGCTTCTTGTACCATCACAGTTTTAGCAAGTATGACAACCTTGCTATTCGAGCAAAATCCACTACCAGTACGGCCATTGCAGCGAAGAATGCACCCAAGCAATCCCTTGATCACATCCCTGCCCAGTATCACAAATATTCCAAGGTTTTCAGCGAAACAGCCTCACACCGGCTTCTGAAACATCAGGCATGGGACCATGCCATAGAACTCAAACCAGCCTCGAAAATGCGCAATTGTGGCATTTACAGACTCACACCCAGGGAATCAGCAGCACTCAAGGAATATATCATGGAACATTTGCAGAGAGGATACATCCGCCCTTCCAAGTCCCCTATGGCCAGCCCCTTCTTTTTCGTAGACAAGAAGGATGGCAAGTTACGCCCAGTACAAGACTACTGTGCCCTCAATGACATTACAATCAAGAACGCCGCACCCTTGCCACTGATCCCTGAATTAATCGACAAATTCGTGGTGCCAGGTACTTCACCAAGTTGGATATTTGTTGGGGATACAACAATATCTGTATCAGGGAAGGAGATGAACATAAAGCTGCCTTCAAAACTCACCTAGGCCTATTTGAAGCCACCGTCATGACCTTTGGTCTCTGCAATGCCCCTGCCACATTTCAGACATTTATGAACGGAATCTTTGAAGACATGATAGATGAAGGACATGTTGTCGTCTATCTGGATGACATCCTCATCTTTTCAGAGGATCCTGCCCTGTTGGACAACTTAACCCATGAGGTCCTTTCATGTCTTGAAGCGCATGACTTATACCTCAAACCTGAGAAATGTGTATTTGCTCAGACATCTATTGAATACCTTGGGATTGTTATCTCAAATGGACAACTCAAGATGGACCCTACTAAGGTTGCAGGAATCACTGATTGGCCTATGCCACGAACTGTCAAGCATGTCCAAGCTTTCCTTGGATTTTGTAACTTCTACCGACATTTCATCAAGGATTTTTCAACCATTGCTAGGCCTTTATTCAACCTCACTAGGAAGGAGACTCTGTTCCTCTGGGGTACAGCACAAGAGTCCGCATTTCGCACCCTCATCCAAGCCTTTGTCACAGCCCCTGTCCTTGCTCTTCCTGATCATAGCAAACCCTTTTGACTCATCACTGATGCCAGTGACTTCGCCACCGGAGCCATTCTTGAACAACCTGATGCCTTGAACAGATGGCACCCTGTTGCGTACCATTTCAAGTCCTTACGACCAGCAGAGCAGAATTATGGAATCCATGACAAAGAACTCCTTGCCATTATCCGGGCTTTAGACATTTTTCATCATTACCTTGAGGGACGTGACGATACCCTTGAAATCTGGTCTATTTTGCCACCAAGCAGAAGCTCACACGGCGTCAAGCCGGTTGGGCTTTATTCCTTTTGCATTTCAAGTTCACCATCATTCACAAGCCAGGCATACAGAATAAGTCGGATGCACTGTCCAGGCATCCAGATCTTAAAGAGGAGATAGCAACTGAAGATGAGTTGCGTACCCTACTTGACACCAAGTTTTTCACAATTCATGCAACCCACCCTACAGCAGTCACAGTTTTAGGAGATACAGCCTTACACCAAAGAATCAAGTCAAGCCAGGAATACGACAAAGATGTCAGCATCACCATAGAAGCTATCTTAAAGAATGGCCCAAGATCCATTGTTAAAGGCCTAGAAGAACGGAACCTAGAAGACGGAATCATTCTGTTCAGAGGACAAGTCTATGTCCCAAAAGATGATGCACTACAAAGAGACATTGTCAAGAAACATCATGACCATGTAGCCACAGGACATCCAGGAAGATGGAAGATCTATGAAATAGTATCAAGAGAATTCTGGTGGCCAGGAATATCCACCTTTGTCAAGAATTATGTGGACGGATGCCCCACATGTCAGGCAACTAAAATCAAGCCAAGGACTCAAGTACCCCTGCTACCAAATCAAATACCCACAGATATATGGGGAATTATCACCATGGATTTCATCACAGACCTCCCTATCTCCCAAGGATATGACTCCTTGTTCGTGGTGGTAGATCGCCTCATTAAAGCCACCATTGTCACCCCTTGCAACAAAGCCATCACAGCCGAAGAAACATCCAAGTTATACATGAAGAATGTCTGGAGATGAACCGGACTACCATGTCAAGTTATCTTGGATAGAGGACCCCAATTCGCCTCTAAGGTCATGCAAGAAGTCTGGGAATGATTGGGAGTCAAGTCCACCATGTCCACAGCCTTCCACCCTCAAACTGTGATGAGTGCTCACTGTTTATACGCAACAGCGAGGCTCAAGGTCACAAGGATCAGGTGGGCTGATGTCGAACCAACAAGAGAGTAAAACAGGGACAAGGAACAATGGACCATGAGTAGTATGACAAGGATGAGGAACAACCCAATGTTGGGAAGCTGCTCAGTAGACAGAGGATAGTACAAGTGGGGATGTCACAAGTGGACAGTCTAAGGGACTGTCCATTGTATTGCCCTAGCTTATATACCCAAATACATGGTCTGTGCATACTTTAGGGGAGGCCCAACTCCGATCCACAGGTGGGCCCATGGAATACTCTAGAAGGATTCTAAAGATAGCATGGAATGTTCTGGAAGGTTTCTAAGTATATTACCCAATGGCATTAATCCCTGTTAAGCTCCGCTTATCAGGGGGTTTGTGGAACATGCCAGAAGGGTTCCAAATATACTGTCCAATAGCAAGTCTCTGATAAGCTCCACTTATTCAGTGACTTACTAAGTCATCCTCTGCTTGGTAAATCCTGGTTCTGGACCAGGCCTTTCTTGAATAGGAAAGTGAGGATTATCAAATCCTTTCACGTGCATCGTCTTGGCTAGTTCTACTAGGCCAATATTCTGTTTCCCAGGTTTTGTGTGCGTGCTCCCTTGCACACTCTTGAGGATCATGGGTTTGTCACGGGCCAAGGTATAGGTTCGTGAAAGTATCCCCTCTTTAGGACTGTGCTGTGCCGTCAGCACTCTAAGATTACTAGGTTGAGGTGTGGAAGGGTTTCTGGTGTGAAACTGTTGGACTAGGAGTGATGCATGCTTCATTTGTGATGCAGGGAGCCAGGAGTTTTCGGAACTAGCATACCCCTTCCACTTGATGAGATACAGGATCCCTTTCTTGTTGGGTGATACTTTGGACTGGAGTACTGCTTCAACCTCGTAGTGTTCCTCTTCTCCTTGAACTATATCTGGAGGAGGTCTGGTGAAGTTAGGTCCATGTGCAGAGGTTTCCTTGTATGGTGATATCAGGGAACTGTGGAAGACTGGATGGATTCACCATGACTTGGGTAGTTGGAGTTTACAATTAACTCCCCATGTAGATAGTACTTTGAATGGACCATGGCGTCTGGGGGCTAATTTGGCCTTAGGGTGTGTGGTGTGAACATTGGTTCCTTCTAACCAGACTAGATCTCCTGGTTTGAATACATGTGAGGCAATGGGCACTCTAGACCTTTTCATGACTTCTGCAGCTACCTTCAGAGCTGCTGTGACTTCAGATCATACTTGGTCTAGGGTACGAAGGCATTCCTCTACTGTGGGAATCTTGGTGGCAAAGTTTACTGGGGGAATGAACTCTGGTTTGAATCTGTACCAGACTTCAAAGGGGGATCTTCCTGTGGCGCTGTGTTGGCGAGCATTGTGGGCAAACTCCATGAAGGGTATTAACTCTACCCAATTGTCTTGCTGGAAGTTACAAAAAACGCGGAGATACTGTTCCAATTCCTGGTTGACTCTTTCTGTTTCACCATCTGTTTGAGGGTGGAAGGCTGTGGATATGGTGGACTTGACTCCCAATCGTTCCCAGACTTCTTGCATGACTTTAGAGGCGAATTGGGGTCCTCTATCAGAGATAACTTGGCATGGTAGTCCGGTTCGTCTCCAGACATTCTTCATATACAACTTGGATGTTTCTTTGGCAGTGATGATTTTATTGCAAGGGGTGACAATGGTGGCTTTGCTGAGACGATCTACCACCACGAACAAGGAGTCATATCCTTGGGAGGTAGGGAGGTCTGTGACGAAATCCATGGTGATAACTCCCCATACATCTGTGGGTATTTGATTTGGTAGCAGGGGTACTTGAGTCCTTGGCTTGATTTTAGTTGCCTGACATGTGGCGCATCCGTCCACATAACTCTTGACAAAGGTGGATATCCCTGGCCACCAGAATTCTCTTGATACTATTTCATAGGTCTTCCATCTTCCTGGATGTCCTGTGGCTACATGGTTGTGATATCTCTTGACAATGTCTCTTCGAAGTGCATCATCTTTTGGGACATAGACTTGCCCTCTGAACAGAATGATTCCGTCCTCTAGGTTCCGTTCTTCTAGGCCTTTCACAACAGATCTTGGGCCATTCTTTAAGATAGCTTCTATGGCGATGCTGACATCTTTATCGTATTCCTGGCTTGATTTGATCCTTTGGCATAGGGTTGTATCTCCTAAAACTGTGACTGCTGTAGGGTGGGTTGCACGAATTGCAAAAAACTTGGTGTCTAGTAGGGTACGCAACTCATCTTCAGTTGCTATCCCCTCTTTAAGGTCTGGATGCCTGGACAGTGCATCTGATTTATTCTGCATGCCTGGCTTGTGAATGATGGTGAACTTGAAATGTGAAAGGAACAAAGCCCAACGTGCTTGACGACATGTGAGCTTCTGCTTGGTGGCAAAGTAAACCAAATTGCCATGGTCAGACCAGATTTCAAGGTTATCGTCAACCTTCAAGGTAATGATGAAAAATGTCCAAAGCCCAGATAATGGCAAGGAGTTCTTTATTATGGATTTCATAATTCTGCTCTGCTGGTTGCAAGGACTTTGAATGGTATGCAACAGGGTGCCATCTGTTCAAGGCATCTGGTTGTTCAAGGATGGCTCCTGTGGTGAAGTCACTGGCATCGGTGATGAGTCGGAAGGGTTTATTATGGTCAGGAAGAGCAAGGACAGGGGCTGTGACAAAGGCTTGGATGAGGGTGCGGAACGCAGACTCCTGTGATGTGCCCCAGAGGAAAGGTGTCTCCTTCCTAGTGAGGTCAAATAAAGGCCCAGCAATGGTTGAAAAATCTTTGATGAATTGTCGGTAGAAGTTACAAAATCCAAGGAATGCTTGGATATGCTTGACAGTTTGTGGCATAGGCCAATCAGTGATTCCTGCGACTTTAGCAGGGTCCATCTTGAGTTGTCCATCTGAGATAACAATCCCAAGGTATTCAATAGACGTCTGAGCAAATACACATTTCTCAGGTTTGAGGTACAAGTCGTGTGCTTTGAGACATGAAAGGACCTCATGGGTTAGGTTGTCTAACAGGGCAGGATCTTCCGAAAAGATGAGGATGTCATCCAGATAGACGACAACATGCCCTTCATCGATCATGTCTTCAAAGATGCCATTCATAAATGTCTGAAATGTGGCAGGGGCATTGCAGAGACCAAAGGTCATGACGGTGGCTTCAAATAGGCCTAGGTGAGTTTTGAAGGCAGCTTTATGTTCATCTCCTTCCCTGATACAGATATTGTTGTATCCCCAACAAATATCCAACTTGGTGAAGTACCTGGCACCACGAATTTGTCGATTAATTCAGGGATCAGTGGCAAGGGTGCGGCATTCTTGATTGTAATGTCATTGAGGGCACAGTAGTCTTGTACTGGGCGTAACTTGCCATCCTTCTTGTCTACGAAAAAGAAGGGGCTGGCCATAGGGGACTTGGAAGGGCGGATGTATCCTCTCTGCAAATGTTCCATGATATATTCCTTGAGTGCTGCTGATTCCCTGGGTGTGAGTCTGTAAATGCCACAATTGCGCATTTTCGAGGCTGGTTTGAGTTCTATGGCATGGTCCCATGCCTGATGTTTCAGAAGCCGGTGTGAGGCTGTTTCGCTGAAAACCTTGGAATATTTGTGATACTGGGCAGGGATGTGATCAAGGGATTGCTTGGGTGCATTCTTCGCTGCAATGGCCGTACTGGTAGTGGATTTTGCTCGAATAGCAAGGTTGTCATACTTGCTAAAACTGTGATGGTACAAGAAGCTTTCTATGGCCTCCTGGGCAAAGGCATCTTCGGTTATCAGTGGTGTATCTTCTACTGGATGTAGGGCATTAATGGTGGTAGCTCGTGTCTGCAGCTTTCTGGATGTGATTACTAGGGGTACTTGGACAAGGTACAAATCTTGGGGCATCTTGTGAAGGCAATCTGTGGTAATGCCCAATCTACTTCTGGGTTGTGTGCATGGAGCCAATCTGTTCCTAGGATGATGTCATGGTCCCCTAGTGTGGTAACACAGAGTTCTGATGTTTCTTCATGGTAGTTGTTATCCATGGTCTTTACATGGATCTTCTGGATTGTAGTGTATTTGACTGATCCCCTTTTATTGAGTGTTCCATCCACATTTTTCACCGGAAGTGGGTTGACTAGTGTTCGCAGGGTGAGGTTATTCCTGGTAGTGAAGTCTTGATCTATGATTATCCCTTCTGCGCTGCTATCAAGCAAGGCACATGCACTGATTTCTTGTCCAGTTGTTTTTCCAACTAGAGTCACTCTGAGTGTAATAGATGGTGATCATCTATTTCATATAGTATTACTGGGTACAGGCTCAGAGTCTAATGTCTCTAGGAGAGAATACCTATTCTCAAAACTAGACCTGGACAAGCGTAAAGTCCCAACTGACAGTGCAGCAGAGGGACATTTCAAAATACTCATTGACAGGGCAGGAGTGAGGGCGTGGAATCATGACTTGGGGACGTGGGCTGTGGTACATGGCCGCTACCTGGGCCAGATGTTCTTCAGTATGTTCTTCATCGGCAAATTGATCTTCCTGGGTTACTGTGGTGCGAGCTCTGAAGTCGCTTCCTTGGCGTGGATTTGGACGTCTATTTCCCGTCCCTTGGCTGTACTGGCTTGCCTTGACATGGCATTCTTTAGCTCTATGACTGGGTTTTCCACAGTAGAAGTAGAGCTTATCCTTGAAGCATCTGTCCTTCTCTGCCTTTGATATTTTTCCACCCAACAGGGGATGTGATGGTGCTGTGGTAACATTGACTTGGGCATGATCTTCATCTGTGGTAATGTTGCAGTTTCGTGGGCCAGAATTTCTGTTAAACGTGGTAGGGGTGCTGTACATGCGCCAGAGTCGATCAAACTCTCTTGCTTTCTCTGCTAGGTCTTCCAGTGTGGTAGGCTGTGGTGATACACCCATTATTTTCTGGTGTAATGCCATGGGAAGTGCCTTTCTTAAGGCAAACATCTGGGTTTCTTCATTGGCTCCACTTCGGGAGGCGTAGGTCGACCAGTCTTGGTACCATTCATTGAAAGGGTGTCCGCCCATCTTGGAGGAGTACATGGCATTGGTGGCTTCCAACTTTGAGTATGCAGGGACAAAGTGTTTCTTGAAACTATCGTGGAAATCTACCCAAGTTCCAAAATCAATAGGTGTTACGTGCGAGCTGCACGTGAGCCTGACTTAGGCAGCGTAGAGTGAACGCGGTGACTCAGCAATTCCCTATCTCTAGCATGAAGGCAGAGTGTCATCTCAACGCACAAAGGTGGAGCTTTGCTAGTATGATTTGCGGATACGCGGCCCCGAAGGATGAGAGAGAAAGTGGGAGGGATCACGACTTGGATAACCAGGTAGGAATGTTACAAGAAATCCAAGCTATCGACCACAACAGTCGATAGCTTCCTTATATAGTACTCTGCTGCAGCCCGCCTTCGTCAGCGAGGCTGCCACTACTACTAAGACTACTCTCTGCTGTGTTGTCACGATCTGACATCGTCTCGCCTTCGGACAACGTCAAAACACGCCGTTGCATGCATGAACACTGGAAAGACTGCCAAGATTACCCAGAAGCACACAAATGGGTAGGCAAGGATCCAGAATACGACGAAGAAGAGCAGGTACGCGCTCTAGTGTGGAGTCAAGGAACAGATGAAGAAGACTACATCGGAGAAGGAGAAGCGTTGAGGATTGCCCAACTTGTGAGTGGAATGCTAGTTCATGCAGAACCCTCCAGTG
>WITN01000297.1:0-94875 GCA_015025155.1 Lactarius quietus | reverse complement strand
CCGCGGTAAATCGGCTCGCCCCTCCCCATCGTCCCGAACGCCTCCGGATTATCTTGCATCCTCACTCGCACGTATTGGCAGGATACGTCGCCCTTCGTGCTCGATAACCATAGTACCCAGTTCATCCCGTTGTTGAGGACGAACCCTTGGGGGGTAGGCGATACGGCACGGATAGGCGCCTCGGCGCATGCGCTCGGCGCGTATTGATGGGTGAGGGGTCTCGGGCTCGGCGTACGACGGGAGTCGCCCCATAGCGGCGTATCCTTCCTCCGCAGTCGGTCCATAGACGACAGCAACTGTAGGTGCTCGTTCTTCGTCATCCATGGCTTCTTCGGTAGTGTTGCTGTCTTCTTCTTGGACTCGGTGGGGCACGCGCATAGGTGCGCAGTGGCAATAGTCGACGGGGTTGTCGCATCTGGTACAGATGACATTGGCGTCGTGGTAGGATCCGTCGGAGGATCGTCGCTGTTATTGATCGACGGCGGTGGATGATGTGAAGGCGGTGGAGGGCTGTACGATACTTGCCGTGTCAATTGCGTATCCTCATCCGTCTCTCCTGCGGCGTCTCTTCGTCACTTGGTCCAGCGCCAGGAGGTCATACTTCCTTCAACAGCCCGTAATCCCTCCTCATCCTCCTCCACTCGTCCGCTTGCGGGTGTGGGAAATCGCCTGCGAGCCTCGGCCAGGTCTCGCGCTTCTTGTTCGGCTCGGTCTCGTTCTGCTGCTGCTCTGACGTGTTCGACAGCGGAGCAGAATGGGTCGTCCACGTTGTTGTTGTCGTCATACGTGGTGAGGGTGTCGATGTGGGGGATCTCGTCAATGGTGATAGTGGTGAGTGGGACATAGGACATGTTATGAGTAGGTCCAGGGATGCGTTTCCTAGAGGTCCGATTGAGACCGCTTTTATGTGAGTTTCAGCGGTTGGATTGGTTGTTTGTACTTCCTTATCTCTTCGTCCGCATGTACATCGTTCCACGGGACCCACTGGTTATCCGAGTCTGGGTACCCCTTCCATTTGATTAGATATTGGAGTTTGCGCCCTCGTCCTTGTCTTCTCGAGTCTAGTACTTCTCGACCTCATATTCTTCCACGTCCTCTACCAATTCAGGTGGTGGGCGCTGGTAGTTTGCGCCGTGAATCAGCGTTTCTTTGTAAGGTGTGAGAAGATCTATGTGAAACACATCATGGATGCTCCACTGCGTGGGAAGTTTGAGTCGATAATTGACGGGAGACATCACCTGGATGATCTCGAACGGTCCATGTCTCCTGGGCGCAAGCTTTGTGGTTGGCTGATTGGTTCGTAAGTGGCGTCCTTCTAGCCATACCCTATCTCCTAGCTGATATTTGGGGGTGTCACGATGCTTGACCCATGACTGTTGTGCTCGGCGCATTTGGTCTTGTGCTGATTTCTGATCTCCTTCAATTGTTCTAATCTGGCCGTGACCCGTGGTATGGGTGATTTCTTATCCGTCCAATTGGTATGTGGGTGGTATCCCATTAGCAACCTGAATGGAGTCTCGCGTGTGGATTCGTTTATCCAATTGTTATGTGCGAACTCAGCTAATGCTAGATGGTCGGCCCAATTGTTCTGTCTTTCGTTGGCCCAGAGTCGGAGGTATTGTTCCAGCCATTGATTGGTTCGCTCCGATTGTCCGTCCGTTCGTGGATGGTAGGCAGTCGAAATATTCTGCTGTATCCCCAGGATTCGACATAGTTCTCTTGTGAATTTGGATGCGAACCGGGGATCTCGGTCGCTGATCAGTTTTGTCGGTAGGCCAAATCGTGCGACCACATGTTTGGCGTATAGTGCGGCTGTTTCTTCGCCCGATATCTCTTCTTTGCATGGTATGAATATAGACGCTTTTGAACAGTCGTGGTCAGTGACTGTTAGTATGGAATCGTAATCCCTGGACTTCGGGAGTTTGGTAATGAAGTCGAGCGCTACTACCTCGAACGGTGTTGCTTCTGGTTTTGGGAATATTGGTTGCAACGGCGCCTTTGTTCTTTGTGTATTGACCTTGCATCGCTGACACTCCGCACATCCTCGTACATATTCAGCGATATCTTGTCTCATTGTGGGCCACCAGTAGTGACGTTCCACCATTTGAGTCGTTCGGTTAATTCCTGGATGTCCATGAACAGGGGGGTCATGATGTGTGGAAATTACTTCTCTAATTTCCTCTGATGTCCCTGTGACGACCAGTCTCTGTCCTTGGTACCACCATAGTCCGTCTGCTTTGGTTAGCTTGTGGGGGTCAACCCACTTGCGTATCCTTTGCTCGTCTTGTTTTGGTTGCGTGTTGATGGTTCGTACGAACAGTTTGTCCGGTAGAACTGTGACATTCTCGTTGTCCTTTTCTCCTTGGTCGTAATCGGTTCGTCGTGATAGTGCGTCGGCTCTTCCATTTGCTGTTCCTTTGACATGGTGTATTTCGAAGTTGTACTCTGCCAGTTCCAGTACTTCTCGAGCGATTCGTCGGCTGATTTTCTGAGGATCTCGCCAGTAACGCAAGTTGAGATGGTCCGAAAAGATGCGTACTTTGTGTGTGATCCAGCCAGTAGGTGTCTCCAATTTCTCAACGCTTTTACGATGGCCAACAACTCCAGGTTGTATATGTCGTAGTTTCGCTCGGCAGCGTTGAGTGTTGCTGAGTAGTATCCCACAGGGTGTCGTTTCCCATCCGATTTCTTTTGTAGTAGCACTGCTCCTACAGCGAACCCTGATGCATCCACTTCTAGATCGAATTGTTGTTCCTGATCTGCATGTGCCAGTATGGGTTCTGTTGTGATTCGTCGTTTGAGCGTATCGAACGCTGTTTGATGTCTTGCTGTCCATTGCCATGGTTCATCTTTGCGTGTTAGTTCATTTAGGGTTTGGCAATGTTTGCGAATCCCTTGATAAATTGCCTGTAAAAGTTGCAGAACCCCAAGAAGGAACGTACGTCCTTTACTGATGTAGGGGATGTCCAGTCGCGAACACCCGAAATTTTGATAGGGTCCATGCGTGTTACCCCCTCTTCAAGGATTACCCCCAGGTAATCGATACTGGGCGCGTTAAACACGCATTTTTCTGGTTTGAAGAAGAGGTCGTGTTTTCGAGCGACTTCCAGGACATC
Organism: Lactarius quietus; assembly: GCA_015025155.1. NCBI lineage: Eukaryota > Fungi > Basidiomycota > Agaricomycetes > Russulales > Russulaceae > Lactarius > Lactarius quietus. The sequence goes on along the minus strand of WITN01000297.1, from coordinate 91,759 downwards.
ACACACCGCTTTCTGATGTTGTTCGAGTGTGTTTTCTTGTCGTTTCGTGGCTATGGCGATGTCGTCCATGTAGACCCGAATGATCGTTCCGTTAGGTTCGTGTTTTGCTATTGTTGGTTGGTATATCTCGTTCATGAAACTTTGGAACGTTGCTGGCGAGTTGCACAGTCCAAAGTACATGACAGTTGGTTCGAAAAGTCCACGTCGTGTTTTGAACGCAGCTTTGTGTTCATCCCCTTCCTTGATTCTTATGTTGTTGTATCCTTGGCGAACGTCGAGTTTGCTAAATATTTGTGCTCCGCCAAGGTCTCTGATGAGATCGTCAATGAGTGGAAGTGGATACTGGTTTCGTATTGTCCACTCGTTGATTCGTCGATAGTCCTGTACGGGTCGTAGCTTTCCATCCTTCTTTTTGATGAAGAAGAATGATGATGCGTACGGGGATTTCGAGGGACGGATGTATCCCTTCTCCATTTGTTCATCTATGAAGTTGTCTAGTGCCTCGTCTTCTGTTCTTGTCATTGGATAGACTTTGCAGTCTATTACGTCGGGCACTCCTTCTTGAATTCGATTGCGTGATCGCAGCTCCTTTTGGAGGAAACCGCTTCGATTCTTCTTCGCTGAATACCTTTGCGAAGTGTTGGTATTCTGTTGGTATTTTGACCTCCACGGTATATTGTTTGGCATCCACCGCGAGTTCCACCGCCGATCTTCGTCCATATACTTGCTCCTCTAGGGTTGTTACGATTTGTTTTTTGCTTCTGTCGTGAACAATCGTGACACTTTGTGTCGTTTTCTTCCTCTGTTAATAGCCTTGCCAATACTGCTTTTCTGTCATTCGGGTTAATTGTTCGCAACACTATAGGGAGTTGTTTCTCATCTATAGTGGCGTGGCGCCAACTGAACCTTGGTTCATATGTTGCGAGCCATGGATATCCCAGCAGTATGTCTTCCTTTCCTATATCGGTGATAAGGAAGCGCATTTCCCTTTTTGTCCCTCCGGTTTCCACGAGAAGCGTTAGATAGTGTGTGATCTGTCCCGCTTTATTAGTGGTATCATCTATGTTGTAGATGTTTTTGGGCTTATCTAGTGCCCGTTGTCCTAATCCCATTCTCTTGACAAATTGCGGATGAATGAAGTTGTCGGTGGCTCCTGAGTCCACCAACGCTTTGATGTCGGCCATATTGTAACTTGCACGAATAGACACTGGTACTCTCATAGAACGGTAGCGCATAATGTACACAGAGTTACAATTTATTGCCCTCACCCAGGCCGCCGGGTTTAGGCGCTTCCAAAATCCTGTCCCATTAATTGTTGTAGGACCAGGTCTTTTACTTCTTCATCATCTCCGGCTACTCCTCGTAGCCATTCCGCCGCTTTTTCTTCTTTGGTTTGCGAGGCTTCTGCAGCAGCTTCTGTAGTGCGTACTTGTGTATCGCGGCGTCTGCGAGGTTGTCTGCAGTCGCGGCTGATGTGACCCATCTTCTGGCAGTTGTAACACTGCGTTTGACTATGGTCTCGTTTGAATTGCCGCTGGATAAATCCCCCTCGTGGTGGGAATGGCGGTCTGGTGTTTCTGGGGTGGTTTGCTATGATTTCTTCGGCTCCTGCCAGTCGTCCTCGTACCCGATCTGCCGATGTATCCATTCGGTCATCATTCTGCAGTGGCGCGAGCAACTTAGCTAATGCTCCTCCTGTAGTGCGTCCGGGTTTGAATGCGTCAAGGTTTCCCCTGACCGTCTGCATGTGAATCCATTTTTGTTGCCTCTTTAGGGCGGATTCCCTCCACTCTTCGTAATTTCGAGGGTCATCATGTTGGTACATGGTTTCGTATAGCGCTCTTGGTAGCCCCTTTGTGAAATACTTGAGTGTTTGTTCGTTATTGATGTTATACCCTGCGTGTCGAACGAGTTGTTCGTATAGGGCAATATAATCGTCGATTTTGCCGTCCTTCATGTGTATTCCAGCATCCAGTTGTGCTTGTGCTCGTTCCTTGCTAAGAACGTCGCCGAACTGCCTTTGAAATGCATTGAGTAGGTTCTCCCATAACCTATTGTCGAATTGACTGGTCCCCGTAGCCACCTCGTTTACGAGCCATCGGCTGGCGGACATAACCCATTGGTTAACCGCGTTTCCCTGAATGTATGTTAGAAATAACATAGCTTTTTGGTATTTGTTTATCATGGCCGAGTGGTTTGCGTTGACTCCTGCGTAGACTTCCCACTGGAGGATGAAGGCCTCGGCTTGCGACCTTTGTCCTGTGAATGTGGGTGGTGGGTTACCGATAAATTTGTCGTTACCCCCTTGCATGGCTACTGCAGGTCCTGCGAGGGGTGGTCCTCCTCCTGGTGGTCCTTGTCCGGGTGATCCTCCTCCGGTGGTCCTCCTCCTGGTGGTCCTCTTCCTGGTGGTCCTCCTCCGGGTGGTCCTCGTAGTGGTGGGAAGGGTCTATTGTCTGGTGATGGTACCTGTTGCGGTTGAGCCTGAATTCGTAGAACATGTCAGTTCCTTCAGGGATGCTTGGTGCGTCAGGGACGTCTGGTCCCATGGCTCGATTGACGGCTTCCATATCTTCTGGTTGCAGTTGTTGAACATGACCCGTTTGTTCATTGATAACGAGTCGGGGTGGTGAGACTTCTGTTTGAGTAGTCATGTAGCTGTATGGCATTCCCCTGATAGGTTCAGGAATATGTAACTCAGCTGTCTGCGCGGCTAATGCGTCTACTTCTGGTGATTGTACTGCGATCTCTTCAGGTTCACCTTCACTTCGGGGGGTTGGTGACCTTTCGCTAGTGTGGCTTGACGGGGGTGGACTAGTTGTTCGTAGTTGAAATTCTGTCCTAGGTGGTTCTGTGTCGAGGTTTGGTTCTTCGCGGCCGTCTATGGCCCCTTGTTGATCAATTGGTCGTGCGTCGACTAGTGGTATGTTAATGTTTAGGTCGTCGGCGGCTGGTCGTGTTGCTTCGAAATAGCTGTTGGTGTTGCTCCACCTGAGTTCGACCCAGCAACAGCGCTCTTTGTTGAATACCACTGGATGGAAGCGCTGTGATGTGGCTGCTTCCGCGTAATATCCGGTATTGTTTTCTTCGGATCTTCTGGTGTTTGGTACGTGTCGCCACCTCACTCGTCCTACGAGGTATCGAATGGGTGCGTCTCGTTCTCTTGAGTCGATACGATAGGGCACGAAGTCCCAGCCGTCTTTAGTATTGAGAGTTGCCACGGCGTCCGGTTTATTGGAGAGCTTGGATTTAATGTTACGTGCGAGCAGCACGTGAGCCTGACTTAGGCAATGTAGAGTGAACGCGGTGACTTAGCAATAGTCCTACTCAAGCGCGAAGGCTGAGCCATGTCTCAACGCACGAAGGCGGAGTTGATACTTTTGAATACGCGGCCCCGAGGACGAGAGAGTGTGAGATGAGAACTCGGCTTTGGATAACAAGTCTGGAGATGTACAAGAAATCCAAGCTATCGACCACAACAGTCGATAGCTTCCTTATAACACTAACGCGCGATCCGCCTTCGTCAGCGAGACCGCCACTACTACCTGCTGGATAATCGTCCACTAATACGAACGCCACAACTACTACTACTCAGTAATCGTACAGTCAGCCTTAATCATCGGATCGGTAATACTAACAGTAATCATCATTGTATGCATGAGTAAGTCCACAGCCATCAGTCAGAGACGAACAGTAAGCACCCCCTTTGATCACGTCCCATAGGTTATGGGTTAGGTCAGATACTTACTATGACCCGGGACGTTACACTGAGAGGGTATAGTTGGATGCGGGATTCCCAACATGGTTAGGCTCTGTCCTGTCTAGGTTCTTTCTGATTGGAACATTCTGATGTTGCCTGATGGCTGTACTTATCATGCGCTGATGTTGCGCCGGACGATGATTGGACGATAGTGAGTCACATAGTGTTATCTCTGACTCATGGTGGGGCCTTCTGCCTCATGTACTGTATGGGCTTATCCCTGTTCATTGATTGGTCGATATGCTTGGGTCGTTATCCCTGATAGCTGATTGGACGATACGATATGGTATGATACCTGTTATTGTTTGGGACTCAGATTAGGAGTCAGCCCTGTAGTGTATATAAGGTGCTCTGTCTTGATAGACGAGACCTTATCTTCGTTGTCTTGAGTCTACCTTGAGTTTTACCTTGAGATCTACCTCAGTCAATAGAAGTGTTGGCTAGTTTGCCTGTTCCTCTCATCTTGTTGATCCTTGTGTGGTCTGTTCTCTCATCTCTTGAAGATCCCTGTTGTATTCTTCCAGTATAAGGCAAAGCCATTGTCCTTTGGTTCGTATTTCGCATTCGACCATCGTTATTCAACTGCCATCGGTCTGTTATTTGATTCAAGGTCATCAAGGGTTCCAAGTCGGAACAACGTTTGGTAGAAACGTTACATGGAAGATGATGTCTTCGTACACATCGACCGGGCCATGCACTCGTCACGACGACTTGGGCGCGCGCACGCTCTCAAGCGGGTACACGACGAACACGGGTCAGATGTGGGGCTCACTACGGTGACTAGTTGGGTTGTGGAGCGTGGGCGCTCACCCTTGTAAAGGGGGTGATGTTACGTCCCGGGTCATAGCGAGTATCTGACCTAACCCATAAGCGAGGGGACGGATCAGGGGGACGCTTACTTCTCGATGACTGACGGCTGATGACATGCTTACTCATTTCGAACTATGTTGATTACCGATACTCTTACTGTACGATGACAGGAGGTGACTGATAGGTAGTAGTTGAGGCGTTAGTATTAGTGGACGTTACCAAGCATTAGTAGTAGTGGCTGTATCGCTGACGAAGGCGTACAGTCAAGATAGGATATAAGGTAGCTGTCGACTGTTGTGGTCGACAGCTTGACTCTCTTGTACTATTCTCGAATCCACTCGGCTTCCTTCTTCTCAGAAGTCCGATCGCTCCCTTAGGAAGGCACTTTCAGGTGTCCTTGGAACAAGTCACACCTTCGCGTGTTGACTCATCCTGCTAAGTCACGTTACTTGCCATCGCGTGTAGGGTCTAAGTCGGACCACGATCGTAACACAGGTCCTTTACTTCTTCGTCGTCTCCTGCAACTCCTCGTAGCCACTCCGCTGCTTTTTCTTCTTTAGTTAGCGCGGTTTCAGTGGTTCTTGTTTGTACTTCGTGGCGCCTCCTGGGCTGTCTGCAATTGCGGCTTATATGTCCCATCTTCTGGCAGTTGTAACACTGCGTTTGGCTGTGGTCCCGCTTGAATTGTCTTTGAATGAATCCCCCTCGTGGTGGGAATGGTGGTTGCGGGGGTCTACTGTTCCTGGGATGGTTTGCTATGATTTCTTCGGCCCCTGCCAATTGTCCTCGTACGCGATCTGCGGATGTGTCCATTCTGTCGTCATTTTGGAGTGGTGCTAGCAACTTAGCTAGCGCTCCTGCTGTAGGTCGCCCTGACGTTTTGAAGGCGTCTAGGTTTCCTCTGACTGTCTGCATGTGAATCCACTTTTGCTGCCTCTTCAGCGCGGATTCTCTCCATTCTTCGTAGTTCCGGGGGTCGTCATGTTGATACATTGTTTCGTACAATGCGCGTGGTAACCCTTTTGTGAAGTACTTGAGGGTTTGCTCGGCATTGATGTTGTATCCTGCGTGTTACGTGCGAGGTGCACGTTAGCCTGACTTAGGCACGTAAGATGAACGCGGTGACTCAGCAGCCCGAATAACTCTAGCACAGAGGCAGAGTATCGTCTCAACGCTCGAAGGCGGAGTCTTCACTTTGACGCGGTCCGAGAGGACGAAGATAGAGAGAGAGAAACCACGACTTGGATAACAAGGTGAGAATGTTACAAGAAATCCAAGCTATCGACTACACCAGTCGATAGCTTCCTTAAGTACTACGTTCTGGCCCGCCTTCGTCAGCGAGACCGCCACTACTACTACTCTGCTGTATAATCGTCCACGCATGCTCAGTAATCGTACAGTAAGCGTATCAGTCACCGTACAGTAATCCTCGGTCAGCTCATCAGTAATCATCCACATTTCCTTGGTAAGTATTAGGGAGCGACTCGTCATCCCCCTTACCGCGCTAGATCCCATCGTTCCTAATCGTCCCGTGACTTATGGGTTAGGTCAGATACATACCGTGACCTGGGACGTTACATCACCCCCTTCACAAGGGTGAGCGCCCTCGCTCCACTACCCAGTTCGGTACCGTAGTTAGTCCGACGTCCGTCTCGTGTTCATCTCTGATCCGTATAATCGCATGGGCCCTCCCCAACCGCTTTGCCGAGTGCCGCGCGCGATCAACGTGCACGAAGATGTCATCTTCGAGCTTCTTGATCGCCGCTTCCAGCTCCCTGATGACTTCCTGGGACGCGCGATAGCGTCTCACTTCAGCTGCGAGGGAGATGTCTCCCAGCCGAGCGAGGGCCTCGTCTACCTGGCGCCGTCCCCGGAAGTCAGTGCATAGGTACTGGAGGTCCTCGCGGGAATACTCAGCTGCGGGCCCCATGTCTCTGCACGGCTCGGCGTGGATGTCTCCCCGGTAGATGGGCGACGCTCGCCCCATCGTCCCGAAGACTTCGGGGTTGTCAAGCATCCTGACCCGCACATACCTGGCGGGGATGCGTCGTCCCTCATGTTCGATCACCATGGGCACCCAGTTCATCCCGTTGTTGAGGACGAAGCCGCTGGGGGTAGGCGATAAGGTACGGACAGGGCGCCTCGGCGCGTATTGATGGGTGATGAGTCTCGGGCTTCGGCATAGGACGGTAGTCCTCGCATGGTGTACCCTTCCTCCGCAGTCGGTCCATAGATGACAGCAACCGAAGGTGCTCGTTCTTCGTCATCCAGGGCTTCTTCGGTAATGTCTTCTTCTTGGATAATTCGAGGGGGATGTGCATGGGTGCGCAGTGGCAGTAGCTTTGAGGGTTGTCGCATCTTGTGCAGATGACGTGGGCGTCGTGGTAGGAGCCGTCAGAGGACTCGTCACTGTCGTAGCGATTGACAGTGGTGGTGGATGTGAAGGCGGTGGAGGGCTGGAGGATACTTGCCTCATCAGCCGTTGTATCCTCCTCCGTCTCTCCTGCAGCGTCATCTTCGTTACTTGGTCCAGCCGCCAGGAGGTCATCACCTCCTTCAACAACCCGTAATCCTTCCTCATCTGTCTCCACTCTTCCGCTTGCGGGTGTGGGGAATCGCCGGCGAGCCTCGGCCAGGTCCCGCTCTTGTTGTTCTCGTTCGTTTCGGTCTTGCTCTGCGACTGCTCGGACATGTTCGATGGCGGAGCAGAATGGGTCATCCACGTTGTTGGATGTGTCGTAGGTGTCGTAGGTGTCGAGGGTGTCGACGGGAGGGAACTCAATGGTGATTGTGGTAAGTGGGACATTGGCCATGGTAGTGGGGGATAATGTTCTTGTTCGTCCAATGATCGCTGTTTTTATGTGAGTTTCGGCTCTCGGATTGGACTGTTTGAACTTCCTTATCTCCTCTTCCGCATGGACATCGTTCCACGGGACCCATTGGTTGTCCGAGTCGGGATAGCCCTTCCATTTGATGAGATATTGGAGCTTACGCCCCTTTCTTGTCTTCTCAAGTCTAGTACTTTCTCAACTTCATATTCTTCCACATCCTCTACCAATTCTGGTGGTGGGCGCTGATAGTTTGCGCCGTGAATCAGCGTTTCTTTGTAAGGCGTAAGGAGGTCTGTGTGAAACACATCATGGATGCTCCACTGTGTGGGAAGTTCTAGTCGGTAATTGACAGGGACATCACCTGGACAACCCTGAATGGTCCGTGTCGCCTGGGCGCAAGCTTAGTCGTTGGCTGATTAGTCCGCAGATGACGTCCTTCTAGCCATACTCGGTCTCCTATCTGATACTTGGGGGTGTCACGATGCTTGATCCATGACTGTTGCGCTCGGCGCATTTGTTCTTGTGCCTGGTGTCTTATCTCTTTCAATTGTTCTAGTCGGGCCGTGACCTGTGGTATGGGTGATGTTTTATCCGTCCAATTAGTGTGTGGGTGATATCCCATCAACAACCTAAATGGGGTTTCACGTGTTGACTCGTTGACCCAATTGTTATGCGCGAATTCTGCTAGCGCAAGGTGATCGGCCCAATTGTTTGTCTTTCGTTGGCCCAGAACCGGAGGTATTGCTCCAACCATTGATTTGTTCGTTCTGATTGTCCGTCTGTTCGTGGGTGGTAAGCGGTCGAGATGTTTGTTGTATTCCCAAGAGTCGGCATAGTTCTCTTGTGAATTTAGACGCGAACCGGGGGTCTCTATCGCTGATCAATTTTGTGGGTAGCCCAAATCTTGCGACTACGTGTTTGGCGTATAATGCGGCTGTCTCTTCGCCTGAGATCTCTTCTTTGCATGGTATGAATATTGATGCCTTCGAACAGTCGTGATCAGTGACTGTGAGTATCGAGTCGTACTCCCTTGACGTTGGGAGTTTGGTGATGAAGTCCAACGCTACTACCTCGAACGGTGTTGCTTCGGGTTTTGGGAATATCGGGTGTAGCGGCGCTTTTGTCTTTTGCGTATTGACCTTGCATCGTTGGCATTCAGCACATCCTCGTACATATTCGGCGATGTCTTGTTTCATTGTGGGCCACCAGTAGTGACGCTCCACTGTCTGGGTTGTTCGGCTTATCCCTGGGTGTCCGTGAATAGGGGGTCATGATGTGTGGAGATTACTTCTCTAATTTCTCCTGGTGTTCCCGTGATGACTAGCCTTTGTCCTTGATACCACCAAAGCCCATCGCTTTGGTCAGTTTATGGGGTCAACCCACTTGCGTATCCTCTGCTCGTCTTGTTGCGGTTGAGTGGTCGTTGTTCGTATGAACAACCTGTTTGGTAAGACTGTGACGTTCTCGTTGTCCTTTTCTCCTTGATTGTAGTCGGCGCGTCTCGATAGTGCGTCAGCTCTTCCGTTTGCTGTTCCTTTGACGTGGTGTATCTCGAAATTGTATTCCGCTAATTCCAGTACTTCTCTTGCAATTCGTCGGCTGATCTTCTGTGGATCTCGCCAATACCGAAGGTTAAGGTGGTCTGAAAATATGCGTACTTTGTGTGTGGATCCAGCCAATAGATGTCGCCAGTTCCTCAACGCTTTTACTATGGCCAACAACTCCAGGTTGTAAATGTCGTAGTTGCGTTCCGCAGCGTTGAGTGTTGCCGAATAGTATCCCACGGGGTGTCGTTTTCCATCTGATTTCTTTTGTAGTAGCACTGCTCCTACCGCGAATCCTGACGCGTCTACTTCTAGATCGAATTGTTGTGTTTGATCCGCGTGGGCTAGTATGGGTTCCGTCGTGACCCGTTGTTTGAGTGTGTCAAATGCTGCTTGATGTCTTGTGGTCCATTGCCATGGTTCGTCTTTGCGCGTTAGTTCGTTCAGTGGTTTAGCGATGTTTGCAAAGCCTCTGATGAACTGCCTGTAAAAGTTGCAAAAACCGAGGAAAGATCGTACGTCTTTGACGGATGAGGGAGTTGTCCAGTCGCGAACACCCGAAATTTTGATGGGGTCCATACGTGTTACCCCCTCTTCAAGGATTACCCCCAGGTAATCAATACTAGGGGCGTTAAATACACATTTCTCCGGTTTGAAAAAGAGGTCATGATTTTGAGCGACTTCCAGGACATCGCGAACTGCTTTCTGGTGCTGTTCCAGAGTGTTATGTTGCCGTTTGTGGCGATTGCGATGTCGTCCATGTAGACCCTAATGGTTGTGCCATTGGGTTCGTGTTTTGCTATTGTCGGTTGGTATATTTCGTTCATGAAACTTTGGAACGTCGCCGGCGAGTTGCACAGCCCAAAGTACATGACGGTTGGTTCGAAGAGTCCGCGGCGTGTTTTGAACGCGGCCTTGTGTTCGTCTCCTTCTTTAATTCGTATGTTGTTATACCCTGTCGAACGTCCAGTTTGCTGAATATCTGGGCTCCCCCGAGATCTCGAATGAGGTCATCGATGAGGGGGAGTGGGTATTGGTTTCGTATTGTCCACTCGTTTATGCGTCGGTAGTCCTGTACAGGCCGTAGCTTTCCGTCCTTCTTTTTGATAAAGAAAAATGACGATGCGTACGGGGATTTAGAAGGGCGTATATACCCTTTCTCTATTTGTTCGTCAATGAAGTCGTCCAATGCTGCTCTTCTACCCTGGTCATGGGGTATATTTTGCAGTCAATGACTTCTGGCGCGCCTTTCTTGAAGTCTATTGCGTGATCGCAGCTTCTTTTGGGCGGAAACCTCTTCGATTCTTGTTCGCTGAATACTTTGGCGAAACTCTGGTATTCGGGTGGTATTTTGACCTCCGTGGTGTATTGCTTGGCATCCACAGCGAGTTCTACCGCCGATCTTCTTCCATGTACTTGTTCCTCTAGGGTTGTCACGATTTGTTCTTTTGTTTCTTTTGTGAACATTCGTGATATTCTCGTGTCGTTTGTTGTTTCTGTCAGCAGTTTGGCCAATACTGCTTTCCTGTCGTTTGGGTTAACTGTTCGCAACACTATAGGAAGTTGTTTCTCATCTATAGTGGCGTGGCGCCAGCTAAACCTTGGTTCGTAAGTGGCGAGCCATGGATATCCTAGTAGGACGTCCTCTTTTCCTATGTCAGTGATGAGGAATCTCATCTCTTTCTTGGTTTGTCCTGTTTCCACATTGAGCGTGAGGTAGTGTGTGATCTGCCCCGCTTTATTAGTGGTATCGTGATGTTGTATATGTTTTTTGGCTTATCTAATGCCCGCTGTCCTAACCCCATCCTTTTTACGAAGTTTGGATGTATGAAATTGTCAGTGGCACCGGAGTCCACTAACACTTTGATGTCGGCCATGTTATAACTTGCGCGAATTGACACTGGTACTCGCATAGAACGGTAGCGCATAATGTACACAGAGTTACAACGTATTGCCCTCACCCAGGCCGCCGGGTTTAGGCGTTTCCAAAATCCTGTCCCATCAGCTGCTGCAGGACCAGATCTTTGACTTCTTCATCGTCTCCCGCTACTCCTCGTAGCCATTCCGCTGCCTTTTCTTCTTTAGTTGGCGCGGATTCTGTGGTGCGTGCTTGTACTTCTCGACGTCTCCTCGGTTGCCTACAGTCACGACTGATGTGACCCATCTTCTGGCAGTTATAGCACTGTGTTTGGCTGTGGTCTCGTTTGAATTGTCTCTGGATGAATCCCCCTCTCAGTGGGAATGGCGGTTGTGGTGGTTTGGTGTTCCTAGGGTGGTTCGCCATGATCTCCTCCGCTCCTGCTAGTCGTCCTCGTACACGGTCTGCTGATGTGTCCATTCGGTCATCATTCTGGAGTGGTGCGAGCAACTTAGCTAGTGCTCCTCCTGTAGTACGTCCTGGTTTGAAGGCGTCAAGGTTTCCCCTAACGGTTTGCATGTGAATCCATTTCTGTTGCCTCTTCAGGGCGGATTCCCTCCATTCTTCGTAGTTTCGGGGGTCGTCATGTTGGTACATGGTTTCGTATAACGTCCTTGGTAATCCCCTGGTGAAATATTTGAGCGTTTGCTCCACGTTGATGTTGTACCCTGCATGTCGAACGAGTTGTTCGAATAGGGCGATGTAGTCGTCGATTCTTCCTTCCTTCATATGTATTCCGGCGTCCAGTTGTGCTTGTGCGCGTTCCTTACTAAGGACGTCGCCAAACTGCCTTTGGAAGGCGCTGAGCAGGTTTTCCCATAACCTGTTGTCGAATTGATTGGTCCCCGTGGCCACTTCGTTTACGAGCCATCGGCTTGCAGACATTACCCATTGGTTAACCGCGTTTCCCTGAATGTATGTTAGAAATAACATAGCTTTTTGGTATTTGTTCAGCATTGCTGAGTGGTTTGCGTTGACTCCTGCATAGACCTCCCATTGGAGGATAAAGGCTTCGGCTTGCGATCTTTGCCCCGTGAATGTGGGTGGTGGGTTACCGATGAATTTGTCGTTCCCCCCTTGATGTGCGTTGTGGGCTACAGCGGGTCCTGCCAGGGGTGATCCTCCTCCTCCTGGTGGTCCTCCTCTTGGCGGTCCTCCTCCGCCTGGTGGTCCTCCTCCTGGCGGTCCTCCTCCGCCTGGTGGTCGTAGTGGTGGGAATGGCCTATTGTCAGGCGATGGTACTCGGTTACGATTGAGCCTGAACTCGTAGAACATGTTAGTTCCTTCAGGGATGCTTGGTGCGTCAGGGACATCTGGTCCCATGGCTCGGTTAATGGCTTCCATGTCTTCTGGTTGTATTTGTTGGACATGACCTGTCTGTTCGTTGATGACAAGTCGGGGTGGCGATACTTCTGTTTGAGTAGTCATGTAGCTGTATGGCATTCCCCTGATTGGTTCGGGGATATGCAACTCAGCTGTTTGCGCGGCTAGTGCGTCTACTTCTGGTGACTGCACTGCGATTTCTGCGGGTTCTGCTACTTCACTGTGTGGGGTTGGCAATCGTTCGCTGGTATGGCTTGATGCTGCCGGTGTTGCTTCTCGTAGTTGGAACTCGGCCCTTGGTGGTTCCGAATCAAGGGTGTCTGCTTGGCCGTCTATGGACCCTTGTTGGTCGATAGGTCGTGCGTCGACTAATGGTACGTTGATATGTAGATCGTCGGCTGCTGGTCGCGTTGCTTCGAAATAGCTGTTTGTGTTGCTCCACCTGAGCTCGACCCAACAGCAGTGTTCCTTGTTGAATACTACGGGATGAAACCTCTGTGAGGTAGCTGCTTCTGCGTAGTATCCTGTATTGTTTTCTTCGGATCTTCTGGTGTCTGGTACGTGTCGCCACCTTACTCGTCCTATAAGATAGCGAGTAGGTGCGTCTCGTTCTCTTGAGTCGATACGGTAGGGCACGAAGTCCCAGCCGTCTTTTGTATTGAGAGTTGCCACGGCGTTCGATGAGTTTGGGAGAGCTTGGATTTAATGTTACGTGCGAGGTGCACGTTAGCCTGACTTAGGCACGTAAGATGAACGCGGTGACTCACCGGCCCGAATAACTCTAGCACAGAGGCAGAGTATCGTCTCAACGCTCGAAGGCGGAGTCTTCACTTTGACGCGGTCCGAGAGGATGAAGATAGAGAGAGAGAAACCACGACTTGGATAACAAGGTGAGAATGTTACAAGAAATCCAAGCTATCGACTACACCAGTCGATAGCTTCCTTAAGTACTACGTTCCGGCCCGCCTTCGTCAGCGAGACCGCCACTACTACTACTCTGCTGTATAATCGTCCACGCATGCTCAGTAATCGTACAGTAAGCGTATCAGTCACCGTACAGTAATCCTCGGTCAGCTCATCAGTAATCGTCCACATTTCCTTGGTAAGTATTAGGGAGCGACTCGTCATCCCCCTTACCGCGCTAGATCCCATCGTTCCTAATCGTCCCGTGACTTATGGGTTAGGTCAGATACATACCGTGACCTGGGACGTTACACTGCGTGTCGAACGAGTTGTTCGAATGTGGCAATGTAGTCGTCAATTTTTCCATCCTTCATGTGTATGCCAGCGTCGAGCTGGGCTTGCACTCGTTCTTTGCTAAGAACATCTCCGAACTGTCGTTGGAAGGCGTGTAGTAAGTTTTCCCACAGTCGGTTGTCGAATTGGCTGGTTCCTGTGGCGACTTCATTAACGAGCCACCTACTTGCGGACATTACCCATTGGTTGACCGCGTTTCCTTGGATGTAAGTGAGGAATAGCATTGCCTTCTGGTACTTGTTTATCATTGCAGAATGATTGGCGTTAACTCCCGCATATACTTCCCATTGGAGGATAAAGGACTCAGCTTGTCCCCTATTTCCTGTGAACGTTGGTGGTGGATTACCAATGAACTTGTCATTTCCTCCTTGTGGTGCTTGTATTCCCCCTTGTGCTCCTCCTGCTGGAGGTCCTCCTCCTGGCGGTCCTCCTCCTGGCGGTCCTCCTCCTGGTGGTCTTCTTAACGGGGGAAATGGTCGGTTCTCTGGTGACGGTACCCTGTTCCTGTTGAGTCGAAACTCATAGAACATGTTTGTTTCTTCTGGGATGCTTGGTGCGTCAGGGACATCTGGTCCCATGGCTCGGTTGACGGCCTCCATGTCTTCTTGTTGTAGTTGCTGGACATGACCTGTTTGCTCGTTGATGACAAGCCTAGGCGGCGATACTTCTGTTTGAGTAGCCATGTAGCTAAATGGTATTCCTCTAATTGGTTCAGGAATATGCAACTCAGCTGTTTGCGCCACTAATGCGTCTACTTCGGGTGACTGTGCCGCGGTTTCTTCTGGTTCTGCTGCTTCACTTCGTGGTGTTGGCGATCGTTCGCTCGTGTGGCTGGATACAGCTGGTGTTGCTGTTTGTAATTGAAATTCGGCCCTGGGTGGTTCTGAGTCGAGATTTACTGCTTCTTGACCGTCTATAGCTCCTTGCCGGCTAATTGGTCGTGCGTCTGTTAAGGGTATGTTGATGTGTAGATCGTCGGCTGCTGGTCGCGTTGCTTCAAAGTAGTTGTTGGTGTTGCTCCACCTGAGTTCAACCCAGCAACAGTGTTCCTTGTTGAATACTACAGGATGGTATCGCTGTGAGGTAGCTGCTTCTGCATAATATCCGGTATTGTTTTCTTCGGATCTTCTGGTGTCTGGTACGTGTCGCCACCTTACTCGTCCTACAATGTAGCGAGTAGGTGCGTCTCGTTCTCTTGATTCGATGCGATAGGGCACGAAGTCCCAGCCGTCCTTGGTATTGAGAGTTGCCACGGTGTTCGATTTAGTAGAGCTTGGATTTAATGTTACATGCAGGTAGCACGTGAGCCTGACTTAGGCTACGTAAGGTGAACACGGTGACTCAGCGGTAGTCTGACTCTAGCACATAGGCAGAGTATCGTCTCAACGCACGAAGGCAGAGTCTTGCGGTTTTGCTTAGACGCGGCCTTGACAGGCGACAAGAAGAGAAGAGAAACCACGACTTGAATAACCAGTTGAGAATGATACAAGAAATCCAAGCTATTGACCACAACAGTCGATAGCTTCCTTATAACGACTTGGCACAATCCGCCTTAGTAACGCGAGACCGCCACTACTACTACTACCACCAATCTGCTAAGTAATCGTCCACGGTTGTTCAGTCAGCATACAGTAACGATCAGTCATCCCTCAGTCATCGTACAGTAATCACCCTCGTCATGCATCAGTCATCGTACCGTAATAGTCCCCTCTGATCACGTCCCATCGGTTATGGGTTAGGTCAGATACCGGCTATGACCTGGGACGTTACACCTGAGTTATTAGTTAGGCCAGATACATACTGTGGCCTGGGACAATTCCATCCTTCGTGCCCCCCTGGCTTATTGCTTAGGTCAGATCCCGTGACCTGGGGGTTGATCACATGACCGTGTCATGTGACCCTCATCCGTCCTGTAATGACCTTCCTGCCAGCATCTGGGGTTCTACCGCGAGTTATCAGGCTACTCACGAGCTGGTGGACTCTACACGCCTCGTCATAAGCGAGGTAACTGTTGTCTTCTGCCGCTACGAGTGCACGTACGGCCTCTTCTTCCTTGATGTCCTTTTGATCACGTGTTTCCCAGGTATGCGCCTCTGGGTAATCATGGCAATTCTTCCAGTGTTCATGCAGACACTTGCGCTGTCTGTGGGTTGTGGCAGTTTGAGCAGGGTCTGAGCGTAACATGTAGTAATCCTAGCGGTCGACTTACGACTGGTCCTGCGGGCTGACTCCACCCTTCCCCCCTTTCCCACCCCCTTTCCTTTTTCCGTTCCCCCCTTCCCAGGCTTGCCGTCACCCTTGCCTCCCCCCTGGGTTCTTGATCGCCGTCTTGCACGCGGCCGACTCGTTCCCTCCACCCTTCACCCTTGGGGCGTCCTCGTGACCCCTTATCTTTTCATCTCTGGGGGCTTCTTAGCCCCTTACTCTCCACCCTTTCTGCCTCTTCGCCAAGAGGCCGTCTCTTTTCTGGGGGCGTCGTCCCCTCACTTCTATCACCCTCTGATGTGTGGTGTTCACTCATTCGCCACGCATTCATACCACCCGTTCGCCTTCGGGCTTTACTTTCGGCCCCTCTGGGAGGGTCCTACCGCACTATCACTGATGCCATGGAACCATCGCCCTTCATTGGGTGTGGATGAAGCATCGTCCACTTTCACTACACCCCCCTATTTAATGTGTCTAGTTCGCCAATCCTTTTCTGTCTCCCCTGTTCCCCTTTCACCGCAGCAGTTCCTTGGGAGTGCCCCCCCTACATGCTATCCCGATCACAACGCAAATCGACAGTCGTTGCGGGCTATCCAAATGGAGTAGGTTTGTAAGTTTCGCCTAGGTTGGGGTCCCTTGGGTGGTGAAGTGCCGGTATCACGGGTTTGTCCGGGCCGTGGGAGTTTTACGTACAGATTGGGTAGTAGCGCATTAGATCACTAGCGGCTTTGTAATTATGTTACTGCCCCGCTTTATAAATTCATTCAAAAAAAAAAAAAAAAAGAGCCTACTACGTGACTTCCGCCTGCAAGTGTGTGAATCGTGCTGGAATCGTGAGTGGCGAATGCAGGTTGGCGGAGTTCGAAGACCGCTGTATTGGTGTATTGGCGTCACGATCTTGGTACTTCTTTCTCTCCACTGGGGGCTGAAAGCGCTGAATCATTGCGCCCGACGCTGAGGACTGCCTTGAGGTTGATCTGGGTCCTCCTTAATATCATGCTTTCCAAAATGTGGGCAACCCCGAACCCAATACTGGAAGCATCATCTTTGGTATCATTAGAATGGCCAAACTTGTAATATCTTTTTTGGCATGCACTACTCTGCTCAAGTTTAGATATGTCCCTCGTTGCCCCACCGCAACACCTCATTAACGTGGATACCTTCTGAGTTATAAATCTTCTGAGCCGGTCATCAGGCCTCATGGACTCCGTGCAGGGCCAGACGGAAGCCAAGCTTACGAGTGTTGTCGTTCTGGCTCAAACAGCCAATCTCCTACCCGATCGATGCTCCGCGTAAGAGACTATGACTCACTGGTACTACTCTTCACGTGATTATTCCCACGATGCTTCCTTTTATATCCCTACTTTGTGTCCTGCTACGCTACGCACCATATTTCTGGTTCGTGTCTCTGCCTTTTCCTTCACTCCAATCATTTAATTATGCTGAAGTGGAGCTTAGGCAGAACAAGAACCCAGCACAGTACCTCTTAGAGAAAATGTTTGAGAATGACTTTCCTGTTCATTTGTATATAGTCCCTAGCGGACATATTTCGAAAGTCAGAAGGGTAGATAGAGATGCCTCGATTTCTAGCTGATGAAGAAGATCCTCATATGGCCTATGCAATTGACTGTGGAATCGTGCATATTCTTGCTCTATGAAATTTGCTGAAACAACACTTTTCCTAGTGCATGACAACAAATGGTAAGGCACATACTTGGTTGCGTTATCGACTTGGACATGGACAAAGTTGTATATGATCAACTCGCCAAGCCATCGAGCGCAATCACCGATTATCTCACCCGGTATTTTGGCAAGCGATCTATCTTTCTTGCATTTAACCCCAATCCAAGCTTCTCTTGAATAACAGCCGGCGCTCGACCCCATAACGAAAACCCTTGTCCACGTTCAGACTTGCCTTCTCACCCTGATAAAGCCTCCGACAATTCTGCTGGGCCATTCACTCGAATCAGATTTACACACCCTGAAGCTTCACATCCACACTGCATTGATGCTGCACTAATCTACCACCACCCACGCAGCCGACCTCTCAATCCCGAACTGGTAGGGCTTACTGGTACGCAAGTGGCTTCAGCTGGTCGCATGACTCGCATAATACAGGATCCCGTGCCTGGCAGATACAATCCCGAAGAGAACATGTGTGCATGCATAGACCTTCTCAAACTAAGGTTAAGAACGGTGCGTCCCTCATTTGTTTGTCGTTGCGACTGAGTTCACGATTTTGCTAACTTAGTGCCTGGATATGGGGGTTCCGAATGTCGCATAACACTCAGAAACGAAACCCTTCGAAACCCCTTGAAAATACCGCTGCAGGTAGAGTTCAATGTTATGTGGGTCTGAAATGCGTTGCACAGGAATTCCTCGTTTCCACCCTTCCCATCTGTCCTCATCGCACACTCCACTGACTCTCCGGGACAGCTGCGAACACGTTATTGCATCAGGCTGACCGCCATGCTTACCCTGGTGCCCGCCCCTGCCCACGCCGTATCGTACTTCGTTTGGGTAGGTGCTGGCGGCGGCGGCAGCGGGAATGATGGCGGTGGCGGGAATGATGGTGGTGGTGGCGGTGGCGGCGATGGGAACGATGGCGGCGATAGCGGCAGCAATACCCCTGTGACTATCTGTAGATAATTTATCTTGTGCAATCATAGTAATAGATTTTCTTCTATATCCCACAAACCGTGTGATGAATGTCTAGTAGCTCCCGATCTTCTAGGTATGTTCACGAGAGCAATTAAAAAGTCTAATAGGTCCAGGACAATTATCATTCTATCCTTCTACCTAGACAAGCACCTAGACCAACTGAAGGCCCATGAACTACTGTACGCATAGGGATGTGCCATGCTCTAGTTTTGAACTAGGCCTGGAAAGATGCCCTACTAGTAGCCTAGCTTTAAAATAGAGCACTGGCGGCACTGGCAGCACTTGACCTAGTGCTGCCAGTAGTTTTACGTTTTCCTGATGAGTATATTCGAGTTAACAACGAACTTTTGAATAAGTTTGATCCAATCGATGGGAAACGAAGGTAATCGACCTGAAACTATGTGCTTCCCGCTGGGTGTGAGTACGGTGGCGAATGCAGGTTGGCGGAGTTCGAAGACCACTGTCACGGTATCGCCGTCGGTGTATTGGCGGTGGACATTTCGGTCACGGTGGCACAGTGGCGCAGGGTCCATGATCTTGGCATGTCTTTCTGGGCAGAATCATTGCACGCTGATGACTGCCTTGAGGCTAATATGGGTCCTTCTTAACATCATGCTTTCCAAAATGCGGGCAACCCCGAACCCAATACCGAAAGCATCATCTTTGGTATTATAATGGCGAACTGTTGATGCGCCTCCCTCCCGTGTCCGCCCACCCTTCTTTGCGCGATGCTCATCTCGATCCCCACTGGCACCTTCTTGTCCTATCTGCTCCTCATAAGTTCAGTTCGTGCACGGGTCTCCGCTCCCAATTGTACCGATGCTACCTTAAATTGGGTGGGTTTTATTCCCCCAGACACCCATTCTAGATCGATAACGTTTTTCGCTTTGTCCCTGGTGGTCATTTTCTAGACGCTCAACTCGCTTCAACAAAGCCCCTGCTTGGTCGCAGCGTACTTGATCGCGGCATGTTTTTACGGCTGTCCGTAGTTGAACCTTTGGCACATCGCGTGCGATCTTATTAGCATGTGCAGCGTACTCTTTCTCGGCTTTACCGCAAGGATATCATTACAGTGGACCATATTACCCCGGTGACCAATGCTCGTGCAATACGGTCTCATACAACCTCTTTAGCGCATGCGGTGCGTGCCAGGGAGAGCCATGGCTATCGTGCGTTGAACAATCATGCGTTGGTCTCCGTTCCAGTAATCAGTCGACCTACTTATAATCAGTTACTCTGACTGGTCGTACAATTGCACCATCAATGCAACTGCTGGAACGTAAGTCCCGTGTCGCTTCTACTTGCACTTGTGCTATACCTGCACCCAAGCTTCCCCGAGCCGGTCCCAGCTGGCCTCCGCGTACCCAAGTGGGCGTACTTCCCTTATTTTGTAGGAGCCTTCCCATTCTTTTTCGGTTGTTCCCAGGAAATCTCATCAATGTCAACTCTTACAGGTGAATGGTAGCTGGGACATCTTGCTGGCGCAAAGCGTGGGAGGTGCGAGACTCCACCACTCAATTTGCGTATCCATCTTCATCATCTTATCTAGATTCCCCCGAAGTTACGGGCACCTCTTCCATTAGTATTCCAAGCATTACTCCCACCCCCTTGCCCACCCCCATCCCCACCCCCATCCCCACCCCACCCCACCCCCCTCACACATCGAACACTGGCGCAGCAATTGCGGGGGGTGTTGTCGGTGGTATTGTCGGTACAGCCTTGATCGCTGGGGTTGTGTTCTGGTTCGTCCTCCGCCGTCTGCGTGCTCGCTCTGTTCCATCCCTAGATATGGGTGAGAGGGAACAGAAACCACCTAGACCCTTTGCTGGAGCGGCACCAAGACTTTATGTCAGTGTATATTCTTTATTTTTATTTTTTCGCCCCAACTGATCTGGGGGGATATTTCCAGGACCCTTCGGATCCAACGACTTACCCGATCAGAGAAGACTTCCCGCAGCTCCCCAGCCCTGCTAGCCACACGCAGTCAAGCGGTGGTGGATACACGGGCGTGCCAGAAGTCTCAGGCTGAGTATTGTGGCGTGCAGTTATTTCTTAGTCGTGTTTGATTGGTCCTCTTTTTGGCTGAGTGCTCTGAATACTGGTCGTCGGCACACAACTCTGACTGTTTGAA
This sequence comes from Lactarius quietus, assembly GCA_015025155.1. NCBI lineage: Eukaryota > Fungi > Basidiomycota > Agaricomycetes > Russulales > Russulaceae > Lactarius > Lactarius quietus. The sequence continues at coordinate 71,319 of WITN01000297.1, read as the reverse complement.
GTGTATTGTTAACTAGTTGTCGACTTCGTCGACCGAAACTTTGCTCGAAATGGTGGCGACTCTGTGTGTGAACTCGGAAGACATTTAATTTTTTGTAATGTTTCTAGTACGATTTTCAGAGGTCACCTGAGTTATATCAATGGCACGGTCAAATTTAACTCCCTCTCTCGAACGTTAATGCAAGATGAAAGCTAGAACGCGAAGTGTTTAATGAGATGCATTACAGTAAACATATGGGCAACCGAGCGGCTGCACGGGTGCCAGGGGGCACGATCACCAGATTGATAGGATGATTAGGTAATTTCGACTTCCCCCAACAGCTTTTCGTAAAAGTTATCATTACAGTAACACCCCAAGACTCCTTCCCGATTCGATGCTTCGCGTAAGAGGCTCTGAATCATGTGTGCTTTCCTACATTCTCCTTCCTTTTATAGGCCGACTGGCAGGCGGGAACTGCGGGGTGGGTTGGGACCTTCGTTACTCGGCTGGCCAGGACCCTTCGACGCAGAGCGCAGCGGGGCCTTGGGGATGAGTCGGTGCTACATATCAATGTGCACGCCCGCCTCGTTCATCCAGCCTTCGCCGTACTCCTTCCAGGGCGATGCGGTTTATAGTCCCCCTTATTTGTCCAAAGCTGGTCACTGTGAGAGGACGTGTGTGTGAGTAAAACAAAACGCCTGGCCTAGGGGGGAACACGTACCCGCGGCGGTTGAATAAGCCTTTGCGACACAGTGTCGGTGTAATGTCGGTGTTTTGAGCTTAAGTTCGGGTAGAATGTGGACGTCTACACGGTGTCTTTTGAGTGTTTCCTGCTGTTCGAAACCGGTATTACATTGGTCGCATAAGAAATTTGGCACGTGCAACTCTACGGGATTGTCGGAGAGCTGTCGCGAGGTGATTAGTGACTGTGTAGCGTCCCACAACGGCCCGACAATAGGCATAGCCTCCAGGACATAAAGATTGCGCAGGGAAGGGAGTACAATGGCGTCACTTCTGTGGCCCCCGTCAGCTGAATGTAAAGCACACAGAACGTCCGTCACATATACACCAGCTACACGAATGTGGTTAGCTCCGCCAAATGCACGGATAAGCTCTACCCATAGTTCACTGTCTGTGTCATCTGTCCCACTCGGTGACTCAGTCGAAAGGATGCCCAGATCGTTGACACAGGATAGGAATGGGGAAAGATGGTTGCAAATTTGGGTCATCGAGGATAACTGCCAGTCTAACTGCTTGCACGATATTTGTAAACTGAGCTGTGTAGGAGCTCCTGGCTTGGAGAGGCAAATGGAAATGGAATGTGCGGAGTTTTGAATGTCCGCTTTGCTAAGCAATGTTTGCATCTCTACCTCTTCAATGAATCGGCCAAGATGCCAAGCGTCCATTGTAGGTTGCCAAAATAATGTGATATCAATATCCTCGAGATGGGGTGCATCGACTCTGGCTACCAAGCTGTCCAAGTACTTGCTAGTTCCTCTATATTCGAGGCACGTGAGAGCAGAGAGAACTGTGCCTCCCCCTGACTGTGGCGGGAGAGTAAGGTAAGATCGGCGGGGGGTAGGGAAAGGAAATGGAGTGAAAGTGTTTCGAGTTGGGTCAGCTCAGATAAGGCATTAGCGAACGCGTCTGGGGAAAAATCCCTAACATTAGGAATTTCATGGAGCCGAAGATTCACGAGACCCAGAGAAGGAGACAGAAGCTGCGGGAGTGTGGGAATGGCGATCCTGGTAAAGTGGAGAGTGCGGAGGCGTGGGCCCGACCAAAATGCAGTGGGTAGGGTGAGCTGTCGGTTATCTCGGGACAGAAGAACAAGTTCCTCTAGGTCCGAAAATGGCTCGGAGATTACGGATATATTCTCCAGGAGAGTGTTCGTGACGGTGAGGTTAATGGAGGTACCACGACCAGACTGCTTTAGTGCGGCTATGATATTCTCCTCGTCTTCAGAACTCAGTGTCTCAGACCCTCCGTAATTCACAACGAGAGGTAATAGTGGCCAACATTCTAGGGATTCCATGACAGGCTTCCCGAACGTGCAGTAGATTTGAAGATGTAGACCCAGAGGAGATCTCAGTATGATCTGTCGCCATCTTCGGCAGATGTGAATGAGCGTAGGCCAAAATTGCGGAGAGTCATTCAGAAGATGACTGTATATGTTCAGAAGGACGTCGTCGTCGAGCATCTCAAAGGTGACCTGCTTAGAAAAAGGTCCGGCTTCAAGCACATCGGTGCGTGATAAAGCTAGCATTGGACAAACGCTGTACCATTTCCACGGGTTCATGGATCCACAGTCGTTCGTACTCTACCCCTATGATATGGTCCGAAAGCCTGCGCGACGTCATCAGTTACACTACGGCATCCCGCAAATGCATGGAATGCGGCTCAGGCTCCCGTATGCAGAGCTTGTGCAGGGAAGGTAGCAGAGATTCGTCCAGCTTTCGAGATAGTTGCAAAGAAAGCACGATGTCTGTTGAGAAGTCACCAGCTATATGAAACCATTTTGTGCCTCCGAACATATGGATAAGCTTCGCCCATTTTTCACAGTCCATGTTGTCCTTCGCACATATCCGGGTCGCATGAATGCGCAGATCTTCTACGCCGGAGAGGAAAGAGGCAAGATGATCGCAGAGTTCCGTCATGAAGAACTGCCAGGTTGACGGTCCCAAGGATATTCTCAATTTAGGACGCATAGGGTTTCTAGGTTGGGAAAGGGAGATGGAAATAACTTGCTCAGAGAATAGAATCTCTGCTCGACTGTGTGACTTCTGCACGTCTATCCGGTCGATGAATTGGCGAATATTTGAAACGAGGAAGGGTCGTCCTTTGAACGTGATTTCGATATCCGCGAGAAGAGGAGGATCGATTCTAGCCATGAATCTGTCAAAGAACTCGCCGACCCCTCGAAACTTAAGGTGGGTTAGAGCAGGGAGAACAACAGTACGTTCCAGGTATGACTCGGATGGGGGAATGTGACGGATGTCTTGGTCGGGATTGAAGGAGTAGAGTTGTAGCGAAAGTGATTGTAGTTGAGTCATCCCGGACAAGGCGTTCGCAACTCCCTCAGTGAGATGTACCGTGACGCAGGCCCGACCGTGACTACATTGTGAAGCTGAATATCGACAAGGTCCTTGGAAAAAGAAAGTTGCTGGAGGGGTGAGGGAAAGCTGACCCCCGTTAAGTGAAGTGTACGGAGGCGTGGGCCCCACCGAATGACACTGGGTAATCTTAGCACCATGCAATCTTCGTACAGGACAAGGTCCTCTAGGTTCGAAAACGGCTCCTTTATTGAGGATAGTTTCGCCAGGAGCGACATCGTAACGGTGAGGCGGATGGAACTAACACGATCACATCGCTTCAGTGCGGCCAGGATGTTGTCCTCGTCTTCGGGAGCAGGGGGATCGAGCGCCGGAGACCCCCCGTACTCCAAGACGATAGGCAGGGCTGGCCAGTAATCTAGAGTCTTCGACACAGGCGTGCCGTGCGTACAGAACAGTCGAAGATGTAGAGCCTGTTGAGACGCAAATACGACGCGTCGCCACTTGCGACATATATGCACAAGCCTGGGCCAAACCCGTGGAGAGGTATCCAGATAATAACGAAATACGTTCTTTGTTTTTTTTTTTTTTTGAACCATAACGAAATACGTTCAGAAGCACTCCGTCGGAAAGCTCCCCAATAGTCACTTATCAGAAAAGGAACACCTTCAGTTAGTGAGTGGCACAGGTACTAATGGTGGATGGTGGAATATGCACCTCTTCTAGGTTATTCACGTGGTGTGGGGGCGGGTTGCGGGGGCGATGCGTATGGGACACAGTCATGAATATTGAGATATCTGCGACATTGGCTGTCACCTCCAGTGGAAGAGCGCTCAAGAGCTAGATTGCTTACTTTGGAGCCTGAGGGTACATGCATACATGAGGGGAGAATGAACGGAGCAGTAAATTCAGTGCTGGAGTATCTTTATGTATGTTGCGAAGATAACACGCCATCCAATCAGCTGAACAAGATATAGGCCATAGGGGACAACCAGGGGACAACAATTGAAGGTTATTCGCTGCCTTGTACTCCGGAATACAAATTGGTTTTTTTTAATAATAAAAAAAGGTTACTCGCTGCACAGCCTGCACCCAGCGTGCCCACCGCATTGTTAGTGCTACCACTGTAGTAATCCACTAAGGTGGTACGTGGACATCGCAGTTCTGAAGAAAAAAAACACTGAGCCAACCTTTAATGTTGTAATTTTGAGGAGCAGTTACTCTATGCCAGTGTCGGATATGTCCGATCAGTTCGAGGCCGACATGCGCAACACACCCAGCTCACCGCCATAACAACTACCCCCGCGAGGGGCTTTTCAGGAAGATGACTGCTTCCTCTCTCGACGTCAACCTCAACGGAGGTACTTGCACCTCGGAAAATCTGCAGCGCAAATACTACTCCCTGTATTCTGACGGCCCCAATTGAACCCTCCCCTCAAAATTTCGATGTTCTCCTTGGCAGGACGATTTATTGTCCTATCTTTCTACCTATGCCAAGGCCCACGAACTAGGCATAGGGACGTGCCATGCCAAGTGACATGCTCTAGTTTTGAACTAGACCTTGGCCAACGAACTAGGCCTAAGTTAGAAAGATGCCCTAGCCTGGCGTTAAGATAAAGCACTGGGAGCACTGGCAGCACTTGACCTAGTGCTACCAGTGGTTTCACATTTTGCTGTATAGTCGAGTTACTGTAACAACGAAATTTTGAATAAGTTTGATCCAATCGATGGGAAACGAAGGTAATCGACTTGAAACCATGTACTTCCCACTGGGCGTGAGTGCGAAGCAGGTTGGCGGAGTTCGAAGACCACTGTATTGGTGTATTGACTCTTCGCGTCATGACATTTTTGACATCTCGGTACATCTTTCTCTCCACTGGGGCCTGAATTATCACACCTGACGCTGAGGACTGCTTGAGGCTGATCTGGGTCCTGCTTAACATCATGCTTTCCTAAACGCAGGCAACCCCGAACCCAATACTGACAGCATCACCTTTGGTATTATAATGGCCAAGTTGAGGCCAACTGTTGATGCGCCCCTCTCCTGTTTCCGCCCACCTTCCTTTGCGCGATGCTCATCTCGATCCCCACTGGCACCTTCTTGTCCTATCTGCTCCTCATAAGTTCAGCTCGTGCACAGGTCTCCGCTCCCAATTGTACCGATGCTACCTTTGATTGGGTGGGTTCCATTCCCCCAGACACCCATCCTGGATCGATAACGTTTTTCGCTTTGTCCCTGGTGGTCATTTTCTAGACGCTCAACTCGCTTCAACAAAGCCCCTGTGTGGTCGCAGCGTACTTGATCGCGACATGTTTGGGCGGCTGTCAGTAGTTGCACCTTTGGCGCGTCGCGTGCGATCTTATTAGCATGTACAGCGTACTCTTTCGTAGCTTTATCGCCCGGATATCATTACGTTGGACCATATTACCCCGGTGACCAATGCTCGTGCAATACGGTCTCATACAGCCTCTTCAGCGCATGCGGTGCGTGCCAGGGAGAGTCATGGTTATCGTGCGTAGAACAATCATGCGTTGGTCTGCGTTCCAGTAATCAGTCGACCTACTTATAATCAGTTACTCTGACTGGTCGTACAATTGCACCACCAATGAAACTGTTGGAACGTAAGTCTCGTGTCGCTTCTACTGGCACTTGTGCTATACCTGCACCCAAGCTTCCCCAAGCCGATCCCACCTGGCACGCGCGTACCCAAGTGGGCGTACTTCTCTTATGGTGTACGTGCCTTCCCATTCTTTTTCGGTTGTTCCCTCGAAATCTCATCAATGTCAACTCTTACAGGCGGACTGGAACATCACGCTGGCGCAAAGCGTGGGAGGTGCGAGACTCCACCACTCATTTTGCGTATCCATCTTCATCATCTTATCTAGATTCCCCCGAAGTTACGGGCACCTCTTCCATTAGTATTCCAAGCATTACTCCCACCCCCTTGCCCACCCCCACCCCAACCCCCACCCCCTCTCACACATCGAACACTGGCGCGGCAATTGCGGGGGCTGTTGTCGGTAGTATCGTCGGTACAGCCTTGATCGCTGGGGTCGTGTTCTGGTTCGTCCTCCGCCGTCGGCGTGCTCGCTCTGTTCCATCCCTAGATATGGGTGAGACAGAACAGCCGCCACGTCGACCCTTTGCTGGAGCGGCACTAAGACTTTATGTCAGTGTATATTCTTTATTTTTATTTTTTCGCCCCAACTGATCTGGGGGGATATTTCCAGGACCCTTCGGATCCAACGACTTACCCGATCAGAGAAGACTTCCCGCGACTCCACAGCCCTGCTAGCCACACGCAGTCAAGCGGTTGTGGATACATGGGCGTGCCAGAAGTCTCAGGCTGAGTATTGTGGCGTGCAGTTATCTCTTAGTCGTGTTTGATTGGTCCTCTTTTTGGCTGAGTGCTCTGAATACTGGTCGTCGGCACACAACTCTGACTGTTTGAAGTGTATTGTTGACTAGTTGTCGACTTTGTCGACCGAAGCTTTTCTTGGAATGGTGACGACTGTGTATGAACTCGGAAGACATTTTATTTTTTGTAATGTTTCTAGTACGATTTTCAGAGGTCACATGAGTTATATCAATGGCACGGTCAAATTAAACTCCCTCTCTCGAACGAAAGTCAATGCAAGATGAAAGCTAGAACGAGAAGTGTTTAATGAGATGCAGTTAGTAAATATAGGGGCAACCGCACCGCCCGAGTGCATCACACGGAAGTGGCCGAGGGGGCTCGATCACCAGATTGACACAATGATTAGGTAATTTCGACACTCCTTTCCCCCACAACAGCTTTTTGCATCATGAACACGGCTTGACCTCACCTCTTCTTGCCTTACTCCGGATAACGTCAATGCCGTAGGAAAACCGACCGATTCAGCCGCTAACGTGAGGTCAGCAACGCCGCACACTGTATCTCACAGCCCGCCTCAGGACGCCCCCAGACGGATATTGATGCGAGATGAAAAGTAAAACAGAAAAACAAAGCGACTATGATTACAATAGGGTATGAGAAATACAAAATCCACTGGCGACCATAGATCGAGATTAAAACGTGTATGCAAAAATAAAAAACGTCTCCTGGTCCGATTCTCATGGTGCGTCGTCTGGTGGCAAGTGAATTAAATCTAAGCGTCGCAAATAATCAGCATATGCTCGAGAGAAAACAATTCTTCATCGCTCACCAATAGGTGACGTATACGTCGTAACCTACACGCCAAAAAACATCAGTAAACAGTTCAGTCAAAGAACGCTAGAGAGACGTACAAAGTGATGCAAGACAGACTCCGGTAACGTCGTTCTCCTCGACGACAACACTGGCGGCCTTTCCATTTCCCTTGAGATGTCTGGGCTGGATCGAGTGTATGCATGCCTTAAGAAGTCTGGTGGCGGCGAGGGCGTGAGCTCTCGTGACACCGATTTTGGGGTCCCAGGTGGCGAGGTGAGGTGTGGCTCCATACACATTGAGGCTTGCAATAGCTCCGGAGACACGAAAGCATTGGGCGTCTGGATTGCGGCTGTATTAGAAGGAATACGAGGGTGGTAGCCATTTTCCTTCGTCACGGAGCGTGGGAAGAATATCTTATCAGAGCATCAGTACCCATGTGAGTATAGCGACAGCACGAGACAAACCATTACAGTAATCAGAGAAGATATGACTTGTCCGATAGCGGAGACCATCAATAATATATCCGACCAGAATCTGCAAGAGGTGTGAACGGGCGAGTGACAGCCTGCGCATGTCGGACTTACAAGTTGCGGTTGATGCGATGTGCTCCGCGAATACCATCCACTGCAAGGATAAGCAACGGCGTGGCGGCGAGGAATCGAAATACGATTCGGATGAGCTTGTTTGCCCATAGTATCACCATTCAAGCGAATTGGAATAGAAGGAGTGGTACGAACATTGAGCTCGTAAAACGTAGCGAGGCGCACGACGATGTCAGGAGCTGCGCCTTCTGCTTTGACATGGCGGAGGAATAGCGGGAAGCGGACGAGGACGTAGATGAAGATGACATTGGTCGTCGATGAACTCAGGGTGCCAACGAGAAATATCCACGCGTCAACCTCCGCACTTGCAGTCAGAAAGAGAGACAGGGAAGATCAAAGGACAGACAGGTGCGCACTGTGAGAATGTTATGGCGTGCAATCATAGTCGTGAGTGGCATACCAACCATGGCGCCGGCACAAACTGGGAGTAATAGGCGCTGAGAACCAAGTCAAAGCGTATGATGAGTACAGTTGGACGGACCTATTGACCATACTCTGTATTCCCAACTGGTGAACCAGTCGCGTTTCTCGGGGCCCTGGTCGAGGAGAAAAAGCCAAAAGGCGAGTTCTGTGTCGAAGTGAACTCGTCCGTCAGACGCCCCAGATGCAGAAATGATGTACACAAACCCTCAAAATGGGTGACTCTTGGCCAGATACTCGTTAGACAAGGTCAGGTTGCGCCAACACGACGCACTGTTCGAGTGCCCATGCGATGCTGAACACAAAGAAGAGGCCGAGAAGCACATGTTGATCTTCCTTGGGCCACATATCGGCGGGTTTGGGCATCACTGAATTGCATCGAACATAATGACATCAGATCTGGAAGAGCGAGATAATTCGCGCACCTTCATCCTCGGACATAACCACGGACCCTGTACCCCCGACTCCACGTGTCACCTCGATTCTCCTGATGGGATCAACGCAAACACACCTTGTTGGAACTTCAGCGTGGTTATCCCGATGCTGAACAACATAAACAGCGGTGTTGAGCACAGATAAGAATACTGATTCAAACAAAATGAGGGAGAGCGTCAACTGAGATGAGGTGGTGGCAAAGGCTACCGTCATAAGTCTCCTAAATGCGCCAGGTTGTCGTCCTGCATTCCATTTGATACATTGTAAACGGTCATAGCTCCAGAGATGGTATAGGAGGAATGCGAGAAACTAAGAGCCAGAGACGTGAAATTTGTGCAGCGCTAAATGGAGCACCACATACCAGGGAAGAGAGGATTGCCCAGGAGAGAAAGGCGGTTGGAGAACCGTTGCTCATCAGGTAACAGGATACGGTGCCAGTTGAGCTGAAACTGGGCGTTATATGACGGGAATATGAACCGGCGGCGGGTGGATGTGGGGTAGGAGAATCGAAGCTGCCAGTCAAAATTGTTCCAATATAATTACACTATCTAATCCTTTTATAGAAACGGAGCAAACTTCGACAGCTTTATTTTGACCAAGAACGGGTCGCTTCCGTTTCCACACTCTGCTCATTCGAGCTTGACACAGTAATCAGCTTGGCCCTCTGTCTCTACTTTCTCGTCGAATAGGTTGATGGACCACTTGGGCGAATACGTAATCGGAATATTGAACCGGACGTGATTATTTTTCCCGATCTCGCTGATCTTTTCATAGTCTTCCTTGCTCAGAGTTATCTGATCAAAGTTTTTGACGAGGCGACCTGACAAACCGTAAGTAGGTAAATAAGACTTGGCCATCCCCTGCTCACCCTTCTGCACAGATTTCGGAATCACGGAATAGCCCCGATACACTCCCCAGGCAACCAACACTTGTGCAGTAGTTGCGCCAAGCCGGTCAGCCACCTCTTTCACCTCGGGATAGTCTACCAGCTTTGTTTTGCCTTGCACTTTCCTTGTTTATCAGTATCCCCTCTCCTTAAAACGCCTTACATCTGCTACTCACGATTGTTCCCGAGAGGGGAGTAGGCAGTCAGAATAATCTCTTCCTTCTTACAATATTCCACCAGGTCATCTTGCGGCAACAGTGGGTGCGCTTCGATCTGGTTCACCGCCGGCCGCTCTCCTGTCGCCTTGATGATCGCCTCAAGTTGTTGGACTGTGAAGTTGCTCACGCCGACTGCCCGGACTTTCCCTGTGCTACTACGTAGAGCGAGCATCGCTTTCCATGTATCCACGAGCGATGTTTCCGACTCGATTTCAACCTGATCTGGTTTATCCGCACGCTCCGGGAACATCCCGCGACCTTGGACGAAGGCGACGGGCCAGTGAATGAGATAAAGATCAAGGTAAGAGGTGCCGAGTTGCGAAAGCGTAGTGTCGAGCTGCTTCTCCACTTCTGACGGACGATGCGCGTCGTTCCAAAGTTTCGAAGTGATAAAGAGTTCCTCGCGCTGCACTACAGATGGTATGACCTTCGCCAAAGCTGCACCGATCTGTGTCACATTGGGTCATCAGTGGTCCATAACAGGGACCGGGCAACGAGCGCACCTCATCTTGGTTACGGTACACATATGCGCAATCGATGTGACGATATCCGGTTTCTACTGCCCATACCACCTGTAACACCCCGCAGGAAGCTCAACACTTCGGCATGGATAGATGTATGCGCATACAGTGACATACTTACCGAGTTTTCAACCTCATGTGGCTTCGAAAGCCACGTCCCGAGCCCGATTTGCGGGATATTTATCCCATTGTTAAGCTGAAGTGTCCTTCGCAGCGACATGTCTATTTGGTGTGCAGATGATGGTTTGGTAGAGAATGGGAGAGTGACGTTAGTACTCTTGCTTTGGAATTTTATCCACCGGCACGGCCCCGTCGGTCCGCGGGGATTGGCTGGGGTTGGAGAGGCAGCAGCGACGAATCGGATATAGGAATTTTTTCTAGGAAAATTGGAATGCATGACATGAAAATGTCAATCTTCGATCTAAATCGGTGCGATCACGAGTGTTCGGGAGAGTTCTTGAATCTCGGCCCGGTGGCGTCCTTATGCTGCCGTCTGTAACTTCCACGTGAAAAACGACTGGATGGACGAAGGCCGACCGGTACTCCTCTGTCGCTGCGTGAGCTTCCCGTTACTGTGGTAAATAAGAGATGCGCACAAGGGGAAGACAGGGAGAGAGGTACAAAGATATGAATTCGAGAAGCGGGTATGCAGTAGTCAAGGTATTATAGGTAAACCGGGTTGGACGCTGGGAGCTCTCGGCACTGGCGAAATGCCCGCATTGTGCCCAGCGAGCAGGTGGTCGGATCATCGACGCGCGGCCAAGCGGGTAAAGGGCCCCCTGCAAGAAAGAGAAGAGTGAGAAAATAACGAACTCGGACGCGTCGTAATTACTTTTGGTTTGCATCCATCCAAGCCCGTAGTAGAAAAAGTGTCCTAAAGGATGCGGAGAGGCAGTAGATCGTTCATATGGGCTGAGGCCGGCGTGGAGCAGGAAGAATGGGAGAGGGGAGGGGGAAAAGAAGTCGGTCTGCCCATCGAGCGCCACTGTCACGTAGCCAAAACCAAGTGGGAGCGGCATGGTGATGCAGAGACACCAAGGTGCAACAATATTGGGGTACAGAATGTGAATCGGAGGGGTGTTGAACGCCCGCAAGTGGGTGTGTAGGTCAAGATATTGTTGAAAGCGGTCGTCGAAGATCTCGTAGAAGGAACATGTACTCATTCACACACTGGCACGTACCATTTTTGGAGGGCTGCCCTTAGGCAGACAGCAGTTAGGGTACGAAGCGGGCGATTCAACACCCCGCAGTATACTGGCTGATGGGCCGACGAAGCGAGTGGGCGCTCCGAATCTCAGCGCGCCGTACCCGCACCACTACGGTGCGCAATAAATAGACGTGTTGAGAATAATGATTTCCCTGCAGAGCTCGCGCGTTTCTGTTGCGGCAAAGTGAAATAAAGGTTGTAATGAAAAGGGCCAAAACCCGGGTGCTTGCGCTTCGATTTCGTAGGAAAGAAGCAAAAGCGGCGTAGTGGCAGGCAGCAAGTGATACGAACGAGGAGGGACGTGTGCCAGGAAGCGGAAATTATTATTGGTGACAGCCAGACCAAAAAGAGTTCAGTCACAACGATAGTTAAAAAAAACCGTTAAGCGTTAAGTTGATAAGTTGATAAACGGGGCACGTGGCACGTGGCATCCCATGGACAAGCACGGGCGCCCATCTGATAACGACCCCCAGACAAAACGATGCACGATCGACCTGTTTTCTGTAGTTGGAAACTAGTGCCGAGATCGATCGCGACCTGAGGTGCACAAAAGAAGACCGGTGGCGGACTGGATTGCTACGGAGAGCGCGTGGGACCCTTCACAGAGTCTTCACAGAGAAAGCTCAGAAGGAGGCAGTGTGGCTGGCTGACCACGAACTCAAGGCGGATCTGCATGGGGCCATCAATTATGAGCGCTCACGCTGGAGGGCCCAGGCAGAGCTCCACGGGGAGCACAGCAATAAAAAGGAAACTTAACTGGACCACGCAATTTGTTGTTGTCGTTGAAGAAAAATGATGGTTGTAACGAGTCGATGATAGTGAGGGCCCAAACGCATCACGAAGGACGGAGACAACAGGTGCGCAAGTGAACTACGACTTTCCTAGGGGGGAAAGAAGGGCCCACTAGGCCCATGGGGTTCTGCTTCTGTAGCCAAATGAACAAGATACGGTCTTTCACTCTGCGCTTACCTTGGTGACTAACTTATCTGGTGTGACGGTGACGTGGATTTTTTGCAGATGAACAGAATGAGTCTCATCAGTCGTCGCTCTATCCCCTCTACTTACCTTCTTCGTATTATCCGGGCGGTCTTCTGCTTAAGTCTGACGTCTAATGTCATGTAATATGGAAAGAATTTCATGAGGCCTTGTCGGCCGAGGACAGAGATGTGAAAAAGAAGGGGATGACATGTGTGTGGGCGCTCGTACCGCACTAGAGAGGGGAGTGAGATCAACTGACCGGAGGAACTCGCCCGTATTGGAAAAAATATTTTCACAGACTTTTCACGCTACGTACGTGTCTGAGAGCCATAGATCGACGAGGACACGACGCCGAGTCGGCCAATTCGAAGAACCGGGTAGCAAAGAGCAAAACTAGAGCAAATCGGAGCGCAGCCACCTCTGTGTGAGTGATATTCCTTAGCGGGAACCCGAAGAGGATGATAATGAATGAAATCTGTATGAATGATTCATCAGTTTGATTCTTTTTCTTTCTGCAGACTTTTGGTGCCCATGGCAAGGCGGAGCGCCGGGAAGGGGTTAGCGAAAGGTCTAGGCGACCCGTGCACTGGGCCTCGCTCACCCCTCGTGGACAAAACTACTTCACTCATCCTCGACCTTTCACCCTCTCGGATTGCAACTCGTGAGCCACTAGAAACGCCCTCAAAGTCACCTCCTCTTCCTCCTCGCTCCCCGCTCCGACCACCACCTCGCTCCTCAACTTCCCCAACCGTCCACCCGATGCCCCCTCCAATGTTGCGTATGGGCTCCTCCTCCAACTATTCCATTAACACCCTCGTCGACGCCTACCCCACTACGGACTTCGTCATCGATGGGACCGTTTTCTCCGAGAAGCCAAAGGTCCCTCCGCTCCTAGCCGTGCCCCGGACCCCCTCTCCCGACAAACCTCTCCCAATTACCCCCTCCTCTACCTCTTCCTCACCGACCTTAACGGATGGCAATTCTCCCGACAGCGATTCGCCACGGGATTCACCACCTCCCTCTGCCATTTTCCAACCCAAGTTACCTTCGACAGGGCGCACCAAGCGCAACCACGCCCTCAACGAGCTCATCGAGTCTGAGCGTGCTTATGCCTCAGATCTCGCGCTAATTCGTGACATTCACCTCCCCGTTGCCCTTGGTATGCGTCATATATTTGTTACTTACACATGGCACTCTAACTGACACGGCGCAGGTCATGAAGCCCCAATTCAAACACCTCCTCGATCCTCGTCCTCGTCCACCCGAAGACTATCCACTGCCTCGGGCTCCTCGTCCTCCCCATCCCTTGGCCTTCCCATGACGCGCGAAGACGCGCAAATTATCTTCGGCAATATTTCCGATCTCGCCGAGTTCGCCGATAACTTCGTTACTCGTCTAGAGATTGCGTTGGGTAGCGCTCTGGATCATGGAGAGGGTGAGGACGCCGTTGGTGCCCTCTTTATAGAGATGGTACGATCACCTTTGTTTTCCTCATGACCATTTCGCCATTCGACTAACGCTTCTAAGATTCCCCATATTGAGCCACAGTATATGCTTTACATCACCCATCATCCAGCCGCCCTCGCACGTCTCGGCTCTCTACCCCAAACTCCTGCACTCGCCGCGTATCACAGCACAACTCGCGCATTAGCCCAGCAACTCTCACATGCATGGGACCTCCCCTCCCTCCTCATCAAACCTGTCCAACGTCTACTCAAATATGCACTTTTATTACACGCCATCATCCAAGAGACCCCTGATTCCCATGGTGACAAAGCAAACCTTCGGCGCGCAAAGGCCATGTTGGAGGAGGTATCACGTGCGATAAACGAGGGACAGCGGCGCCGTGAGATCGTCAAGGAGGTTTTCGCCGCCGGCAAACCCGCTGAATTACTCAAAAAGAAAGGCCTTGGGATCGTGGGCCGGGTACGCGGCGGCGTCGGCGTTAGCGCGCCGAGGAGCATCTCTCGGGCTGACAGCGAAGAAGCAGTGCAGATTGCCCAGATGGAGCGGGACATCATTCGCATCGATGCGTTCATCCAGCAATTTGCCAGGGAGACACTCGAATGGGTCAAGTCCGTACAGGCACTCATGGTTTCATTGCGCGGCTGGGCGGAGGGCTTCGGGAGGGTCATTGGTCTCGGCCCTGACGTGACCTCGGAAGCTTTCGACGCATTTTTGGTCGTTGTCGACAAGCAGCTCGCTTCAATCTGCACGGATCTCGAAGCTACCATACGCAGTCAGCTTTTGCCACAGCTCAGCACGCTCCTCGAGACTATCAAGCGCCCAACACTGCTTCTCGAGACGCTCCACGCACTCGAACCCCATCACTTCGCATCGCTCCAACAAATTTCTGCCAAGGGTCGCCCACCACCTGCACTCAACGAGGCCTCGACGGCGTACATCGCGCTACGTGCACAACTTTGTGCCGAGCTGCCTGCTTATCTGAAGCTCTTAAACGCTGGCGTGACGTTATGCTTTCGTCAGGTGGCAAAATGGCAGGCAGGGCTGTGGCGCGACGTGCGTGCACGGTGGAGCGACCTGTGGGATGCATTACGTGTAGAGGGGGAGATGAACGCCGGAAGAGAGGAGACGGAACGTGTCTGGCAGGCACGTTGGGAAGAGGCCGCACGCGACCTGCTGAAACTCAGCATCATCAGCCCTGAGAAGATCACGCCTCGCTCGAGGCCAGTGCGCGCTACCACGAGTCCACCCTCACCAACGACTGTGCGCGGTGCCGTCAACGCGATCATGAATTCACTCGAGCCAGCGCACACCGCACCAGCAGATACGACGACATTCCAAGAATCAATATCCTCACGCAGGAAACGTGGCTCAAATCCAGGCGCCACTCCACGACACCTCGGGCGCCAACCATCAGCCGAAAGCCTGCACTCGGTCCGCTCTACCCGGTCATCGGCCGGTCACGGCGGGCAGTACGCCGACATGATAGTGCCGCCGGAACATGTGTACCCATTACCACATCCCATCATGCCACGCCGGCAGAGCATGCCCACGCCCCTGCGCCGGTCGTCCTCGCAAGGACGACTGCTGGAGGGGAAGAAGGGCAGGGAGAAGGAGCCGTCTGTGAAGCAGAACATCGTCGAGTCGCTGCTCCCTTCGCTTCCACGACGCACTGGAGGCGCGCGACGCATGCGCACATCCGAAGCGCACCACGCGCAACAGCAACGGCATCCACACCCGCCTGTCCCGCCCCCGCCACAGCTGACGGTCAGCTCGCGGTGGTACCACGCTCAGGCCCTGTACTCGTGTCGCGTGATTCACGAGTGCGAACCCCCAGAGGGCGTGCAGTATTACGGCCTTCCGTTCTTTAGACTTGCCCTCGACGACGTTTATCATGTGCTTAAGGAGGCAGGTCACCCATCGCGGCACCGCGATCTGCCATTGCTTGTGGACGAGGGCGAGGACTGCTTGTTGCTCGCGCGCGACGACACCGGCGAGCTAGGGTGGCTACTGGCGAGTTTCTTGTTCCCTGTGGACTGACGTGGACCCTCGCGGACTTACATATTCTCCTTTGATGTCTCTTTTTTTCGACGTCTTGTGTACGCTCATTGGTTCTTGTGTGATACTAACTACACTGATTGCGCTTACTCCCTGCACATATACTCTCCTGGAAACCTATAGTTCTTTTTTTGCCGTCTCATCTAGATGCTGCAGTTATATCACACATCGCTTGTACTAGTCTTCCGTTTGTATGTCATCATACTTGCCAACGCTTGTGAGCATTCTGCGAGAGTCATACGGCCTCTCCGTACACAGAATAGGGCTACAACAATAACGCGCAAGGATGAAGTTTCGTGCGCATGTACATGACGCGACTACCCAGCTCCTGGACCACTCAACCTTAGATCTGCGTATCCTTTCTTTCTTTCCTTAGCTATTCATGGACCACTCGACCTTATCCTTCCTTCCCTTTCTCAGCCGATCCCAAAGCTGGCGTTTTAACCAGTTATCTCTTCTTTGGCTGCGTGTTTTGAGCAAAGAATGAGGTTTCACTGGAAACTTGATGAGATATGATCTTGACAGAAGCAAGAATGAACCCACAAAAATTAGCACCCATTATAAAGCCTGCAGATAGCTCAACAAAGTGCTCATGAGAAGATGCAGTAGGAAGGTGTTGTTGAACTTTCAGGTCAATCTTGGCTTCCTGATAGTCTAGCTCTGCTTGTGTTAGAGCTGATTCTGCTGTTGACAAGTCTGAGAGGTGTAAAAATGTGGCATGCTTCAGGATAAGGATCAGGGCTTTCTCAAAAGTCAGATACACTCTGAAAGTGAACAAGTGAAATACCCAGGATCAAATGATGTTGGTGTAGACTTGTGGTGAGCTAGAGAAATAAATGTACACTATTAGCATTAGATATGGCAGTGATACAACAATAATACATTTTTAATTGTGGGCAGTAATGTGATCTGTGTCAGCTAATGAAGAAATGATGTTTTCTCATGAGTAAAAACAAGTGGACTCAACAGGGTCTTACAAACTGAAGAATGAAATATGGACATGTTAGCAGCCTCAGAAAGAGAGCATGCACATACATGCTGGTGTAATGATCACAGTAGAGAGCCAAAAACATGGGTCATCATCCAGATATAAAATATAGCAAGGCAGGCAACTACTCACATTCTGAAAAGCCCAGATGGATATTTTTAACAGGCTTAGAATGCAGTGAGGCATGGCAGCTACTCACTTCCTGAAGAGCCGGGGACAATTGTCATCAGTGATATAAAACACAGTAAGATATAACAATCATTCACCAACTGGAGAGGCAAGGACAGGCACATTATCAGGATCAAAACACTATGAGGCATGGTAATCACTCACAGACTGCCAAAGTCAGGTCCCATCAACAAGCTTTAAGCATGGCAAGACTAGCAGCCACTTACAAACTAGAGAGCCAGGGATAGGCAGTGATTATGCTTGAAGTGTGGGTATGTATGCTAGTTACTCACAGGCTAGAAAGCCAAGGGCAGGTAAAATTGGCAGGCTTGAATGAGCAAAGCACAGTAGGCTACTTACCAACTAGGCAACCATGAACAGTATCATTAGCAGACATGAATGCATCAAGCATATAAACCACTCACATCCTAGAGTGCCAAGAATAGGTGTCTTCAGCAGGCTTGAAATGCAGCAAGGCATAACAGCCACTCACCAACTGCATAAGCAAGAACAAGTGTTGTAAGCAGGCTTTAATAAAGCATACACAGCAGCTTCTCACAGACTAAAAAGTCAAAGACAGGTATTATAAGCAAGCTTGAAATATAGAATGGCATGAAAACCACTCACAAACTGCAAAGTTAAGGACAGGTACAGTAAGCAAGTTTCAAATGCAATAAGATGAAAGTCACTCACATCCTGAAGGATCAAGGATAGAAATTGTTAGCAGCCTTAAAACACAGAGAAGTGTAGTAACTACTTGCTTCCTGGAGAGCCATAGGCACCATTAGCAGGTGTAAAGCCTTGTTGAGGCATGCAAGTCACTCACAGGCTGAAATTCAATAGTAGTAGGCTTAGAATGTGCTAAAGCATAACAGCCACTCACAAACTACAGAGCCAAGGACAGATGTTATAAGCAGGCTCAAAATACTCAAGGAACAGGAGCCACTTACAGACTAGAAAGGCAATGATAGGCATCATTAGGAGGCTTAAAACACCATAGGGTACAGCAGCACCCACTTCCTGAAGAGACAAGGAAGGAAAAAATGGTCAATAGGCTTGAAATGTAGCACATATGACAGCAACTCACTCCCTGAAAAGATGGGCACAGGCATTGTCACTGGAGATTGAAATATAGCAAAGCATGGCAACCACATACTCCCTAGAGAGTCAAGGACACCTGTTAGTAGAATTGAAATGAAGAAAGGCATGATAGCCACTTACAGGCTTGAGAGCCAGGGACAAGTGTCATGAGTAGGCTTGAAAACACAGTGAGGCATGTCCACCACTCACTTCCTGGAGAGTCAAGGATGAGTGATATGAGCATGCTTGAATGGTAGCAAGGGTCGGCAGCCACTCACTCCCTGAAAGCCCAGGTTAGACATCATCGACTTTCTAGAGACTCAGTGAGGTAAGATAGTCACTCACAGGCTGGACAGCGAAGGAGAAGCATTGTCAGCAGGCTCGAAACATAGTGAAGAATAGCAGTCATTCACGTCCTGGAGAGCCGAGGACAGGAACCATCAATCATCAGTAGGCTCAAAACACTGTGTCGCACAGCGACTGCTCACAAACTAGATAGAAAAGTACCAGCATTATTAGGTCAGTTGATCTGAAAAGCGTGAAGAAGAACTGGTATTCACCAGCTAGGAGTGGAGTAACACCAAGCGTGAGGCATGTACGACGAATTAAGACTTAATCGATACTTGCCCAAATGTATGGGAATGGAATCAGACATTCTCGAACTATACGCTTGACCTCGAACCCGGCAAGGGAATGGGCACTGCAATGTTTGTTGAGTTTCACTCCTCATTCGCGGTTCGCCCATTCAACTGGTACACTCACCGGTTCAGAGCTATTTTAACACTGAGTTCTAAACTATCCTTCTGCACAGCTAAAAGCATCAATGCGACGACATCGTCATTCAATGCTGTAGCGGTCTTTTCAATCAGATCCGAGCAGCGCTTGTTTGGCCTGTGCATTTCTGTCGAAATACATCAGCTTAGTACAACCTCGCATTCGACTCTGAGCACACTTTCTAATCGCACGAATCCTATGTCGTCACCGAGGAGATGCAGATACTGCTCTTGAAACCGTTTCTCTGCCACTTGAGACACATCGCTATCCAGGGATTCATCAGGGTAATCCACCAAATGCATCTCGACATTGCGTAAGAACTGGTCGTATTTGGTAAACACTGCAATGACGGGAACTTCAAAGTGACGCGTTAAATACTGTCAGAAGTGTTCGTAACAACGCACCATTTTGGTCTGGACAGATGTCCTTGTAAAATTTCAGATCGAGCTGTGGTCGGTGGTTGTCCATTGGGACGCAGTACCTCAAAAATATGACCGTCAGTTGTTGTCACCATGAACACTTGCCAGGAAGTTCAAACCATATTGCGTGCAATCTATCACGTAGTTTCCTTTCTCCGCACTTGCGTCGGATGAAATCTTGCAAAATCCCAAGTTCCTCTATGCTACCAGACTCTATTCCCCGAGAATCGTGAAAAACATAGCCTTGATGATTGGAGAACACAAGTTCGTCGTCGATCCTGTGCTCGCCTCGCTGGCTCCATTTTTAGAGGCAACCGAAGAGTGCACCATTATTACTAAATGACACTAACATTCATGGATGGGTGAAGCTTAACCTGGTTGCCAGTTGGTAGTGAGATCAGACTCGTTGACAAAAAAGGCAGGACTACGTACCTCCTTATTTCCCCGGTAAATAATGGGGCTCTCCGTTGTTTCACAGACTCTTTGCAGGATGGTCGTCTTTCCTGCGTTTGCCCTTCCTATAATAAGGACTCGGAACTGGATGTTTAGAACCGGACGACCGTGACGAGGTAGGGTGTGCATTGGTGCGTGCGAAGTCTGAGTTGGAGATTGATCTTCATCGATGGTTCACACGATAAACCGACCCTCTGAATCATCGACGTTGATGACCGAGCCCAACAAAATTCGGCAAAGGATTATTCTTTGCGTTATCACTACTGTATCACCTGGTGTTACAGTAGTACCTTGCATTAGAAAGATAGGAGATACTTCAGCGTGTAACATGGCGGCGTGAGTGACTTGAACAAAGGGATCAGCTCATCTCTCTTGTACCATTGGAATATATTCAAGCTACTAGTCTCTTGTACCATCACACGGCACGACTCTTTCCCGACCCATTCCTCTCTTGTTGCATATAGATTCCTCATGTATGGGTTCCTCCACTTTCTCTACTAACACCCACATCGACTCTTTCCCCACGGACATCGTGACCGAGAAGCCAAAGGTCCCTCCGCTCCTTATCGTGCCCCGAACCCCCTCTCTCGACAAACCCCTCCCAATCACCTCTTATTCCTCTGCCTCCTCCTCACCGATCTCAACAGAAGGCAACTCTCCTCACAGCGCTTCGGCCCGCGGCTCGCCTCCCGCTGCCACTTTCCACGCCAGGTCCACGAAGCGCACCCATGCTCTTCTTGACCTCTTTGAGTCTGAGCGCAGTTATGCCTGGGTTCTTGCGCTAGTTCGTGACATTCATCTCCCCATTGCCCTTGGTATGCGTCATATATTTGTTACTTACACATGGCACTCTAACTGACACGGCGCAGGTCATGAAGCCCCAATTCAAACACCTCCTCGATCCTCGTCCTCGTCCACCCGAAGACTCTCCACTGCCTCAGGCTCCTCGTCCTCCCCATCCCTCGGCCTACCCATGACGCGCGAAGACGCGCAAATTATCTTCGGCAATATTTCCGATCTCGCCGAGTTCGCCGATAACTTCGTTACTCGTCTAGAGATTGCGTTGGGTAGCGCTCTGGATCATGGAGAGGGTGAGGACGCCGTAGGTGCCCTCTTTATAGACATGGTACGATCACCTTTGTTTTCCTCATGACCATTTCGCCATTCGACTAACACATCCAAGATTCCCCATATTGAGCCACAGTATATGCTTTACATCACCCATCATCCAGCCGCCCTCGCACGTCTCGGTTCTCTACCCCAAACTCCTGCACTCGCCGCGTATCACAGCACAACTCGCGCATTAGCCCAGCAACTCTCACACGCATGGGACCTCCCCTCCCTCCTCATCAAACCTGTCCAACGTCTACTCAAATATGCACTTTTATTACACGCCATCATCCAAGAGACCCCTGATTCCCATGGTGACAAAGCAAACCTTCGGCGCGCAAAGGCCATGTTGGAGGAGGTATCACGTGCGATAAACGAGGGACAGCGGCGCCGTGAGATCGTCAAGGAGGTTTTCGCCGCCGGCAAACCCGCTGAATTACTCAAAAAGAAAGGCCTTGGGATCGTGGGCCGGGTACGCGGCGGCGTCGGCGTTAGCGCGCCGAGGAGCATCTCTCGGGCTGATAGCGAAGAAGCAGTGCAGATTGCCCAGATGGAGCGGGACATCATTCGCATCGATGCGTTCATCCAGCAATTTGCCAGGGAGACACTCGAATGGGTCAAGTCCGTACAGGCACTCATGGTTTCATTGCGCGGCTGGGCGGAGGGCTCCGGGCGGGTCATTGGTCTCGGCCCTGACGTGACCTCGGAAGCTTTCGACGCCTTTTTGGTCGTTGTCGACAAGCAACTCGCTTCAATCTGCACGGATCTCGAAGCTACCATACGCAGTCAGCTTTTGCCACAGCTCAGCACGCTCCTCGAGACTATCAAGCGCCCAACACTGCTTCTCGAGACGCTCCACGCACTCGAACGCCATCACTTCGCATCGCTCCAACAAATTTCTGCCAAGGGTCGCCCACCACCTGCACTCAACGAGGCCTCGACGGCGTATATCGCGCTACGTGCACAACTTTGTGCCGAGCTGCCTGCTTATCTGAAGCTCTTAAACGCTGGCGTGACGTTATGCTTTCGTCAGGTGGCAAAATGGCAGGCAGGGCTGTGGCGCGACGTGCGTGCACGGTGGAGCGACCTGTGGGATGCATTACGTGTAGAGGGGGAAATGAACGCCGGAAGAGAGGAGACGGAACGTGTCTGGCAGGCACGTTGGGAAGAGGCCGCACGCGACCTGCTGAAACTCAGCATCATCAGCCCTGAGAAGATCACGCCTCGCTCGAGGCCAGTGCGCGCTACCACGAGTCCACCCTCACCAACGACTGTGCGCGGTGCCGTCAACGCGATCATGAATTCACTCGAGCCAGCGCACACCGCACCAGCAGATACGACGACATTCCAAGAATCAATATCCTCACGTAGGAAACGCGGCTCAAATGCAGGCGCCACTCCACTCCACCTCGGGCGCCAACCATCAGCCGAGAGCCTGCACTCGGTCCGCTCTACCCGGTCATCGGCCGGTCACGGCGGGCAGTACGCCGACATGATAGTGCCGCCGGAACATGTGTACCCATTACCACATCCCATCATGCCACGCCGGCAGAGCATGCCCACGCCCCTGCGCCGGTCGTCCTCGCAAGGACGACTGCTGGAGGGGAAGAAGGGCAGGGAGAAGGAGCCGTCTGTGAAGCAGAACATCGTCGAGTCGCTGCTCCCTTCGCTTCCACGACGCACTGGAGGCGCGCGACGCATGCGCACATCCGAAGCGCACCACGCGCAACAGCAACGGCATCCACACCCGCCTGTCCCGCCCCCGCCACAGCTGACGGTCAGCTCGCGGTGGTACCACGCTCAGGCCCTGTACTCGTGTCGCGTGATTCACGAGTGCGAGCCCCCAGAGGGCGTGCAGTATTACGGCCTTCCGTTCTTTAGACTTGCCCTCGACGACGTTTATCATGTTCTCAAGGAGGCAGGTCACCCATCGCGGCACCGCGATCTGCCATTGCTTGTGGACGAGGGCGAGGACTGCTTGTTGCTCGCGCGCGACGACACTGGCGAGCTAGGGTGGCTACTGGCGAGTTTCTTGTTCCCTGTGGACTGACGTGGACCCTCGCGGACTTACATATTCTCCTTTGATGTCTCTCTTTTTTTTCGACGTCTTGTGTACGCTCATTGGTTCTTGTGTGATACTAACTACACTGATTGCGCTTACTCCCTGCACATATACTCTCCTGGAAACCTATAGTTCTTTTTTTGCCGTCTCATCTAGATGCCGCAGTTATATCACTCATCGCTTGTACTAGTCTTCCGTTTGTATGTCATCATACTTGTCAAAGCTCATGCATCTGAGAGTCATGCCGCCCGTCCATCCAGAACATAATTGAGCTCGAGTATGCAATTACCCATATCACACACCAACCTGGTATTTTCAGTATCGGCTGGCCAATGTCACGTGATGTCACGTGACTAATCAAGGAGATGCAATCTCATCTCCAAGCTCATCTCATCGATCTGCTACTCTTGCTTCCGTCAAGTCAACGCAACGAACATGGGAAACAAAAACTCCGTTCCGACGACAGCGACGCCCCGCAGTCTAATCCCAGATATCAAGTTCCGAGTCCTCATCATAGGACGTGCAAACGCTGGCAAGACCTCCATTTTGCAGAGAGTGTGCGACACAACGGACAGCCCAGTTATTTACCGTCGAATGGGCAGCAGGAGAGAGGAGGTGTGCGGCCAGCCATTGTACTCGTGTCACGTCTGATATCACTGCACCACCTCAGGTTGAACTTGACCCATCCATGGATGTTGGTGACACTCGTACTTTGGCTCGACCATTCCTGATTTTGAACTAGCGTGGCGAGCACAACATCGAGGATGAAATTGTGTTCTCCAACCATGACGCATATATTTTTCATGATTCTCGCGGGTTCGAAGCTGGTAGCAAAAAGGAATTGAGGATCGTGCAGAGATTCATTCGAAAGACGTCTAGAAAAAGGCGACTGCAAGACAGGTTACATGCAATATGGTTTACACTCTGAATTATTCACGATAGCGACTACTGATGGTCATACTTTACAGGTACTGCGTCCCAATGGACAACCAACGACCAGAGCTGGATCTGAGACATTTCAAAGACATTTGTCCGGACCAGAATGGTACGTTGTTGTGTACATTCGCAATATTGCTTAATACATCGTTCCAAAGTCCCTGTCATTGCGGTGTTCACCAAGCACGACCAATTCTTGCGAAATGTCAAAATGCATGTGGAGGACTACGGAAACCCAGACGACGAGATATCTCATGTGGCAGAGAGACGATTTAAAGAGCACTACCTGTGCCACCTTGGTGATGGGGCGAAGTTCTTACGATTGGAAAGTCCGTTCAGCGTCGGATGTAGAGGCTGTGTACTAATCCTCTTGTGAAAGAAATGCACAAACCAGAAACGCGCTGTCGTGCTCTTCTTCAAGAGACAGCTGAAGCTTTGAATGAGGATGTCGTTACCTTGATGCTTTTGGCTGTGCAGAGGAAGGATTTAGAACTCAGCGTCAACCTTGCAGTCAAGCGGTAAGTTGCCTAAAGGAAGCTTTGAAGAATGGCACAGTCTCACCAGGAACTGTAGTATCGATCGCATTGGACTCGATAAGAAAAATACACGAGATGTCATTAAGACATGTCTATTTGCATTTCCACAAATCTGGGTAAGTATTTGTATACAGTCGATGTGGTCTTTCTCTCACCATTGGCTTCACGTACTCTGCAGTTTGTCAGTACTTATACTTGCTCATTGTATTTCAACGTTACCGATCTGACTGTGGTGGGTCTTTGCACACTAGGAAGTGAGTGGATACCGTCGCTGGTTGCTCAGGTGCGCTAACCAAACTCGCACTGAGCTTTGCAGGAAGTAAGACGCTGCTGCTCTTGGCACCTTGTAAATCCCGCTAACCGAGCCCTTCCTCGGATCCGCAGTATGTGAGTTGCTCCTGTCGTGAATTCCCTTTTAAATCCTCTGACCAAGCCCTTCTTTGACGCTAAAGTTTGTTAGTCGCAGCCGTTATGGTTTCCATTCATGGCCACTGACTATACACCCCTTTGGCTTTACAGAAGGTGTGTTGCTCCTGCCCCTGGTGCCTTTCAGGCTCACTCATCAAGATCCTTCGGCTCTGCAGGAGGTGAGTTGCTGTTTTTCTTGGTACTCCTTTCAGCCTGCTGACTCAACCTGCTGGCTCTGCAGGAGGTGAGCCAATGGTGTCCTGATAGCCTTTCTGCTCACTGACCAAACCCTATCCTTGGCTCTGTAGGATGTAAGTTGTTGCTGTCCTTATCACCATTTTAAGCCCCTTGATTTGGTCCACCCTTGGCCCTGCAGAAAGTGAGTTGCTGCCATCCCTGGATCTTGTCAATTGCTGATCAGCATGTTCTTAAATCTGCAGTATGTGAGTTGGTAGTGTGCCTGACACCCTTTTGAGCTCACAGACCAAATATGCTCTGGTTCTATAGTTTGTGAGTTGTTGCTGTTTGTTTCTAGGATTTAAAATTCACTGACCCCACTGGTTCTTAACTCTGAAGGATGTGAGTCACTGCTGTCTCTGACACCTTTTAAGCCTAATGACTAACCAACCCTTGGCTCTACAGGGTGTAGGCTACTGCTGTCTCAGATGTTTTTCTAAGTGTGCTAACTAAACCTGCCCTTGGCTCTTCAGGAAGTAAGTTGCCATTCTTGCTAGTTTCCTTCTAAGCTTGCTGAGAGCCTGCTCTTACCTGGTAGTTTGTGAGTTGCTTCTGTTCCTGGCACCCTTTCTAGCTTGCTGATTGAGTACACACTTGGCTGTGCAGGATGTGAGTCACTATCATCCTTGACACCCTTTTAAGCATGCTGACCATCTTTAGTTTGTGAGTTGTTACTGTTTTGACTTTTTAAAAATTTCTGATAAAATCTGTCTGCCCCTTTGCAGAATGTGAGTCACTGCTACCTCTGGCATTCTTCAAGCATGATGACTAAGCCTATTCTTGCTCTTACAGAAAGTGGGTTGTCACTTTCCTGGCCTTTTAAGTCTGGCAAAGTTTATCATTGCCTCTGCAGGAGGTGAGCAACAGCTTCTCTTGGTACACTCTCAAACCTGCTGACCAAGCCTGCCCTTGCCTCTGCAGGAGGTAAGTCTATGATATTCTTGAACAACCTATTAAGCTGCTTACACTTCATGTTGCAGTTTGTAAGTCATGGCTGTCTGACCCCAGGTGTGCTAATTAAAGTTCACCTTTGGCTCTACAGGATGTAAGTTGTGGCTGTTTCTAGCAAGCTGCTGATCAAGCCAACCTTTGGATTTGCAGTTTGTGAGTTGCTGCTATTCTTGCACTCCTTTTAACTAAATACATTCTTGACTTCATAGTTTGTGAGTCACTGCTATGCCTCAAGCCTGCTAAGTCAGCCCATTGTTGGCTCTGCAGGGGGTATGTCACTGCTATCTCTAACACCCTCTCAAGTTGCTGATGATGTCCTTTGTTTCCTCTGCAGTTTGTGAGTCATTGCTGCCTCTAATACTCTTTATCCTGTGATCAAGCTTTGCCTTGACTGTGCAGAAAGTGAGTCATTTTGACAGCTTTTAAAGGCTTTTAACTAAGCCCATCCTTGACTTTGCAGGAGGTGAGTTGCTGTCATCCATGGTACCCATTCAAGCCTATTAACTAAGCCTATCATTGGCTGCAGAGAGTAAGATACTATTATTTCATTTTTTCAAGTCTGCTAACTAAGTCTGCCATTGGCTCTTCAGGATGCAAGTCACTGCTACCATTAGTAACTTTCAGGCTACTGATAAAGCCTGCCTTTAACTTGGCAGTTTGTGAGTTAATGCAGTCTCTGAAACACTTTTACACATGCAATTATGCCTGCCTTTGACTCTGCAGGAGGTGACTCATTTCTGTCCATGTTAGCCTTTAAAACCCACTGATAATTCCTGTATTTGTGTCACGGTTTGACATCGCGCGGACTACTTATCATCACGCTTACGAGGTCTCGGAGTTCGGGACGCTTACTATACGGTTATGACTACGATAGTAAGCCTCAATTAGTCATGGACACTGACGCGTCGCCGGTACTTGGGTTTGCCGGTGTTTCAGGTATTATTAGAATGGACAATGACTCATTACTAGTATAGTTGTACTAGGGTTTGGATTCGAAGCTGCGCTTTAAAGCCAGCGAGTAACTGTATATAAACTGTATCGTCAAGACCAAGGCTCTTCAGCTTGGTCTTCTTGAATCTTCACCACTTGCCTCTTCCTCTTCGCTCTTATCCAATCTTTCGATTGAAGCTTGTCCTTCGGGATACCCTAGTGTCAACCAAGTGACCTAGTGGCCGTGCAACTGAGCTAAGTTGCCTGTGTATATCAAGATTCATCCATACGCTCGAACATCACGTCACAGACCGGTTCAAGTCGAACCAGCGTTAGGTGATAACGCTACATTAAGACCAAGCTTCAACGTGGCGTCATCAGAAACTACAAGAGAACGTTGTCACAACTGTGACGACTTTTGGTTTCAGCACAGAGGCGCTGACAACGTACCACAACGATTTCGCAAGAGTACAGAATACCGGTATAGTAGCACTACAGGCACCACCGGATATCACGCTAGGAGTAAGGAGGATAACCGATCCGTCGCAGTTGAGTTTGTCTACGATCAATACGTCTGGGTAGAAATTCGCTGGTCTCAAATAACAGAAGGACACGGAGAGTGGGAAGGCTTCCGTACAGCCTTAGAAGATTTAGGCTGTGATATCTACATCAACGAACTCACACAAGAGGAACTACAAGAGTTGGAAAACACGACCAACAAACCAGCATCAGCTACACCACCCCCATCACCAAGTACAAAAAGCAACGCATCTCTTGGAGCAAGATCGTCTTCTCCATCACAACAAGGAAATAATCTAGCAGTCGCAACAGAAACATTACGCTTAGGAGCAATGGCGACCCTTACCTCTCATGTCCAATCTCAAGCAACCGCGGGAAGTCCAGCCGGACAACCAGTTTATTCGCTCACCACCTCACCTGTAGCACCAACAGTCACGGCCTTTCGGGCCCTTGTTGACCCTCAAAACCAAGCACCTCCCCCAAACATTCCCACAGGAGGAGGAGGTGGAGGAAATGGCAGAGGTAATGGTGGAGGAGGAGGAGGAGCAGGACCACCTTTTGGAAACCCGCCAGCACAAATACCAGCAGCGCAAGCACCCGTACCAGCGGCACACGACAAATTCTGTGGCAATCCACCTGCGGTCTTCGCGGGTGATCGAGAGAAGGCAGAAGAGTTCCTCATGCAATGGAGCTTATACGAAGGAATCAATTCAACTCATTCCATTATGCGCAGTCCCTATCAGAAAGCTATGTTATTTCTCACCTACATCCAGGGTACTGCCGTAACCGAATGGGTAGGATCAATGGTGGCTTGGCTACGAGTCCAAGTCGACGTCAACGGACGAGACCCCCTTGATAACTGGCTGTGGTACAACACCCACTCATCATTCATGCGACAGTATGCAGATACTCTTAAAGAAGAGAAAGCACAAACGGAATTACGAAGGGGCATCAAGATGGAAAGAGGGGATATCGATGCGTACGTGGCAAAATTCGAACAACTAGTCAGATATGCTGGCTACAATATAGATCAACCAATGGTCCTTGATCTATTCGCGAATGGATTGCCAAACAAACTACAAGAGACCATTTACCTTCACGACAATCCCACAGATTACGAGGATTGGAAAAGGGCAGCAATTAAACGACAAGGTCAATATCTCCATTTGAAGAACAAAATTGATCAATACAAGATACAATCTCGACCACCACCAGTTCAAACAAATTGGAGACAGTTCAGACGTCATCCAGATGCGATGGATACATCAGCTGACCGAGCCAGAGCCCGAGGACGGTTGGCACATGCGGAAGATGCATTGGCCCAGCCGAGGCCATATCTCAATAACACACCACCACCTTTCAAGCCTCGCGAAGGATTTTTGCGAAAGAGACAACCTCCCGATCTCAGGGAAGTCGTTTGTTATAACTGTCAAAAGAAAGGACACCTCAGTCGCAATTGCTCCCAGCCACGTCAACCACGAAACCCACCTAGACCCTTTAGCAATTCTAGGGGTCTGGAGGTGGTGGATGATCGCTCTGAAATGGGAGAAGATCTCCACATCGCCCAAATGGTAGCGGACAATCGCACCACAGAAGAAAGGAAGAATGATTGGTTACGAACTGCGGCCAATGAAACCGAAGAATTCAAAGCCATGGCGATGCAGGAGTTGATGGGGAATAAGGATTTTGGGGACGCCTAAACCCGACGGCCTGGGTGAGGGCTCTACGTTGTAATGCTGTATACATAACTCGCTTCCGTTCCATGCGAATTCCAGTATCAATCCGAACCAGCAGCAACAAGGCCGACATAAAAACATTAGTAGACTCTGGAGCAACAGACAATTTCATAAATCCCCGATTTGTGAAACGAATGGGTTTGGGCGCGGCTTTATTGCCAAACCCAAAGCAATTATTCAATATCGATGACACGCTAAACAAAAAGGGATCAGTCACCCATTTTGTTGATTTACAAATATTGACAAAAGGAATTGTCAGGAAAATGAGATTCCTCCTAGCGGATATCGGAAAAGAAGATCTTCTTCTTGGATATCCATGGCTCAGTACCTTCGAACCAAAGTTCAGTTGGAAGCATGGCACAATTGACGAAAACGTGTTACCAATCGTAATCAAATCATGCCATCCAAAAATCAACGTCAATGTAGTAGCGCGTTTACTCTCCGATGTCGCGAAAGACAATATTGTCGCGAAATTAGGGGAGCATAGTTCTATCAAAGGAGCTGCCACTGATCTTGCCATAGCCGCAGGACCTAAAGAGAAAAGACAAATACCGGAAGAATACAACGACTTCAAAAGGGTTTTTAGCGAAGAAGAATCCCATCGATTTCCCCCCTCAAGGGAATGGGATCATGCTATCGAACTTAAAACCAATACTCCGGATCATATTAATTGTTCCATATATGAACTCTCCCAATCGGAAGACAAACCGTTACGGGATTTTATTACGGAACAACTCAATAAAGGGTACATTCGACCCTCTAAATCGCAGTACGCCTCTCCATTCTTCTTCGTCAAAAAGAAGGACGGAAAACTACGCCCAGTACAGGACTATCGGCGTATTAACGAATTCACAATCCGCAACAACTACCCATTACCGTTGATTCAAACCCTCATCAAGGACCTCAGTGGTGCACACATATACACTAAACTCGATGTACGGTGGGGATACAACAATATCCGCATCAAAGCGGGCGACGAACACAAAGCGGCGTTTAAAACGCCATATGGACTTTTCGAACCCACGGTGATGTTCTTCGGATTGACGAATTCTCCTGCCACATTCCAAACCATGATGAATCACATATATCGGGACACGATCGCGAAACACGACGCAAAAGGGACCACTATCCGGGTTTATATGGACGACATCGGTATTGCTACCCGAACGAATATAGTTGACCATGTCAACGCCGTTCGGGACGTGCTAACAGTAGCTGCGAAGTACGACCTATTTTCAAGCCGGAGAAATGCACTTTCCACTCGACGTCTCTTGATTACCTGGGGGTAATCCTTGAAAAAGGGGTAACACGCATGGATCCTGTAAAAATCGCGGGTATTAAAAATTGGCCAACGCCAACCAAGGTGAAGGACGTACGATCTTTTTTGGGTTTTTGCAATTTTTACCGTCTATTCATACAAGGATTTGCATCAATTGCCAAACCACTAAACAACCTTACGAAGAAGACAACAGAATGGCAATGGGGTTCAACAGAACAACACGCATTTGAAGTATTGAAAAGACGGGTTACAAGCGAACCTGTATTGGCACACCCAATATTGACAGACCAATTCGAATTGGAAGTGGATGCTTCAGGTTTCGCGGTGGGAGCAGTACTGCTCCAAAAGAAAACTGATGGCAAAAGACATCCCATAGGCTATTACTCCGCAACCCTCAATACAGCAGAACGAAATTACGACATCTACGACCTTGAACTATTAGCAATAGTCAAAGCGTTACGGCACTGGAGGCCTCTACTAGCGGGATCACCCCATAAAATCAAAGTATTCTCAGACCACATGAACTTGCGGTATTGGAGAGAACCACAAAAGATCAGTCGACGGGTCGCGAGGGAAGTACTCGAATTGTCGGAGTATGATCTCGAGATTCATCACATAAAAGGGACTGCAAACGGACGAGCAGACGCATTGTCAAGACGACCCGATTATGATCACGGGGAACAAGACAATGAAAATGTCACGGTGTTACCTGACAAAATATTCATACGAACCAACAACACACACCGTACAGGAATGCCTAATCAGTCTTTTGCAACGATCACAGTAGAAGAAATGAAGTCGACTAACCACAAAGACGAGCAAAACGAAGACATTATCAAACCTTGGGTAGATCCACACAAACTGAAAAAGATCAACGGGGTGTGGTATAAAGAAGGCAGGAGAGTAATTACCAAGGGAAGTAAGGAGCGAAAGTCAATTATTGCTGCTCATCACGATACCCCAGTACATGGTCATCCAGGGATCAGCAAAACTGGCAAAATAGTAGAACGATACTATTGGTGGCCAACAATACGACAAGAGGTATTAGCGTATGTCAGAGGTTGCGCGGAATGCCAACGACACAAAATCAACAATCGCCCTATCAGGGCTTCACTACAACCCATATACCCTAAACCGGAAGCTATGCCCTTCGAGACTATCGCTCTCGATTTCATCACTAAACTACCTGTTGCACAGGGCTATGATTCGATCCTTACGGTGACGGACCATGACTGTACCAAGGCATCTGTGTTCATCCCTTGTAACGAGGAAATCGACGCGGAAGAGACAGCAGCACTATATGTCAAACATGTGTTCATGCGGTATGGATTACCGAGTAAAATTATCAGCGACAGAGACCCCAGATTTGCGTCCAAATTCACAAGAGAATTATGCAAACAACTCGGGATCAAACAGAACATTTCTACGGCATATCACCCTCGTACGGATGGACAATCGGAACAAACCAATCAATGGCTCGAACAGTATCTCCGATTTTGGGTAAATGAACGACAGGACAATTGGAATCTTTATCTTCCAATAGCAGAGTTCACGCATAACAATTGGCCTAACGAAGCCACGGGGCAGTCTCCATTCTTCCTATTGATGGGACATAATCCTCGTGCTGATTGGAATTCAGCGCCCAGTCCCATGCCGCAAGTGGCGTTACGCCTTGATCAGTTCAAACAGGCACGGGAACATGCTCAAAGACAAATCATCAAGGCCCAGAAGTCATGGGTATCACATAAAGATACGCCCAAGTTCCAAATAGGGGATCGTGTATGGCTAGAAGGGCGTCACCTGAGGACGCATCAGCCAAGCGCCAAACTTGTGCCCAAACGACATGGACCTTTCCAGATCATCCAGGTGATGTCCCCTGTCAACTATCGATTGGAATTACCCACCAAGTGGAGCATTCATGACGTGTTTCACATCGATCTTCTCACCCCCTATCGAGAGACTTCCTTTCACGGACCAAATTTCCCAAGACCTCCCCCTGAATTAATCGATGGCGAAGAAGAATACGAAATTGAGAAGATTCTAGACCAACGGCAATTCGGCAGAACAAGGCGCAAACAATTCCTTATCAAATGGAAGGGGTATCCAGACTCGGAGTCGCAGTGGGTCAACGCCACTGACGTACATGCCCCTGACGCCTTAGCTGAGTTCAAACGGACTCTGAATTCTACTCCCTCACGTATAAAGATAGGCCATTCACTGGATGAAGCACATCAGTTCTTCCTTCGTTGAACAATGACCACTTCCCCCACTGTTGCCTCCACTACCTCTCAAACTTCTTACCATCTTCCCACTATTACTCAACCTACCTATGCCGAAGTCGCCGCCGCCTTTCGATGCATCGAACCGGGGGATGTCATCCCCGAAACCCCTGATGTATGCGGACACGACGCTGGAGGATTGGAGGAAGACCAATCGAGCGTGGAAGAGGGAGCTTCTACTCGCGTCAAGAATATCCTTGTTCCACAGACGCTTATCAAGGTTCCAAGCGGCTCCGACATCAGCGACATGGTCAGAGTTTGTGGAAGTTGTAAGCAAACCGCCCTGTCATGTCCAGGCCATCCTGATGCCGACGACTCCCACATCCACTACGACTGTGGACAACTCATCTACAACTGCACATGTAACAACGACCCCGTCAAAATCCCTCCACCGCCAACGCCTCGATATATTAATGTCGACCCCCCTACCAATGTCATCATGGACCCCGCAACGTCCTGGGGTATTCACATCCGCGCCACCCTCCGGCCTCATGAGTCGGGGTCTGACAAAGAAAACCAAGATCCCCGCCAAGTATCGGGATCCCAAGATGAAGGGGTACCACTTGTTACGTATCGCTCATGGCGGTCACGTGACACTCGCCGCGTTAGGACAAGGACGCGCGCAGGCCGACGACGGCATGGAAGGGACACTGAAAGATCGCTAGTGTTACATATCGCTCATGGCGGTCACGTGACACTCGCCGCGTTAGGACAAGGACGCGCGCAGGCCGACGACGGCATGGAAGGGACACTGAAAGATCGCGTGGTGTAAGCCCAAAGGCTTGATGTTGGGACGGAATCCAGCGGGCCGAGGGTTGATCCCCTTTTGGAAGGTGTTCTGGATGGATCAGTCAGGTAGCGCTCGTATAAGCGCTAAGGCCATATGCTTACTGAGGCATTACTGATGGCTGACTGACGGACTTACTCAGGGACTTAGTAATGGTTATGAAGTACCTTACTCATCGCTTACTGATGGATGACTGAAGGCTGTTACTCATACCTTACTCATGGACACATGCGGACTCATGTTGTCGTAGCCAAGGACTCAGGTTTAAACCCAGTCCTTGAGCAGTATATAAGTAGTAGTGGGGACGATAGAGTTCCTCACTTTAGCATTCTCGGATTCCCTCTTCTAGGAGTGGTTCCCTGTTAATAGCTAGAGTAATCACACTCCTTTGTTCGAGTTGTCTCTTGCCCTTTGTGGCATTGTCTCGTCTATCTATGGCTGTTCCCTGTTTAGGGACAGTCCTTGTTCACTGTTGCTGGTTGAGACGCACTTCGCCAGCGTCGGCTCTCGTCGCACGTCAAAGTCGTTCCTGCACAGGTCACGTGCAGAAGGTTTCGTCTGGTCGCAAACACCATTCGTTACACACTTGTGCCGAGGAGGACGAAGCGAGGAAGAAGAGCTGGTATGGGAACAGCAAAAGAGAGTCCTTGCTTCCCTGACTACCGAGGAGGCGGAGTTCCAGCTGACCAACAGCGCGCTCGGGACAAGGCTGATGCCCCCGACGGCTTCGAACTGAATATCCCTCCCAGATTCATCAACTTCCGCATGACCGAGAATGGTCACATCACTGTCGCCAAGTACATTCACGTGATGCCTGGCAACAACCCGATTGTATACGGGTGCATGAAGAAAGGGGGGGAGATTCAACAAGGTGAAGTACACGCCGCTCCTGACCTCGATGAAATGGATAACGACCGCCATTACACGCATGAACAAATGCGGTATTTGCGACAGGATTTCGGTGATCGCCATGGGGTCGACCTGGCCATGGGGCAGATCCCTGATTGGTCGCTATGGGCGGAGGTCCTTCGATACCGAGCTTTAACTAGCCGGTACTCCGAAATCGCGGAACGTATCACTGCTCTGGAAAATGAGCAATACGTGGTCGGTAACGACGTCAGGAAGTGTACGCGTCGGCTGGAGGCGGCTAATGGACTGCAGAGGATCATGGATCAGGAGGTTTCTGTTAATCGAGGTGCGACTATCATCCCTTGGGTTTTCGAACGTGGACGTTCTGCCTGAAAAAGGGGTAATGTCACGGTTTGACATCGCGCGGACTACTTATCATCACGCTTACGAGGTCTCGGAGTTCGGGACGCTTACTATACGGTTATGACTACGATAGTAAGCCTCAATTAGTCATGGACACTGACGCGTCGCCGGTACTTGGGTTTGCCGGTGTTTCAGGTATTATTAGAACGGACAATGACTCATTACTAGTATAGTTGTACTAGGGTTTGGATTCGAAGCTGCGCTTTAAAGCCAGCGAGTAACTGTATATAAACTGTATCGTCAAGACCAAGGCTCTTCAGCTTGGTCTTCTTGAATCTTCACCACTTGCCTCTTCCTCTTCGCTCTTATCCACAATCTTTCGATTGAAGCTTGTCCTTCGGGATACCCTAGTGTCAACCAAGTGACCTAGTGGCCGTGCAACTGAGCTAAGTTGCCTGTGTATATCAAGATTCATCCATACGCTCGAACATCACGTCACAGACCGGTTCAAGTCGAACCAGCGTTAGGTGATAACGCTACAATTTGACTCTGTAGGATGTGAGTTGTCCCTGTCT
Organism: Lactarius quietus; assembly: GCA_015025155.1. NCBI lineage: Eukaryota > Fungi > Basidiomycota > Agaricomycetes > Russulales > Russulaceae > Lactarius > Lactarius quietus. The sequence continues at coordinate 35,887 of WITN01000297.1, read as the reverse complement.
TTAGCACATTTTAGGCTTGTTAACAAAGTCTGTTATTGGCTCTGTAGTTTGTGAGTTGCAGCTATCTTTAGTTCACTTTTAAGCTAGCTGACCACTCTTGGTTTGACAGAAGGTGAGTTTGTTCTGACATCCATTTAACCTCACTGATTAGATTTCTCTTGGCTTTGTAGGAAGTGAGTCATTGCTATCTCTGGCTTCCTTTTACACTTACTGATCAAGCTTGCCCTTGGCTTTGCAGAGAGTAAGTCACTGCTGTATCATGTACTATTTTTAGTCTGCTGACTAAGCCCATCCTGCAGGAGGCATGTCATTATTGTTACCTGTCAGCCTTTTAAGCCCATTGATAAGGCTACCCAACCTTGGTTTTAAAGGAGGTATGATCTGTAGCACTCTTTTAAGCCACTGACTAAGTTAGTTGCTTTGCAGTTTGTGAGTTAATGCTGTTATTGATCAGCTATTGACTAAGCCTATCTTATTCTCTGCAGAAAGTGAGCTGCCACAGTTTCTATTGACTTTGTAAAGCCTGCTGATTAAGCCTATACTGGCCTTAAAGAAAGTGAGTTGCTACAGCTATCTTTTATTCTATTTAATTAAGCTTGACTATGACTTGGCAGAAAGCAAGTTGCTACTGCCTCTAATTTGTACTTGCTGATCAAGCCTGCCCTAAATTTTATAGAAGGCAAGTTGCTTTATCTCTAGCACCCTTTGAAATTGCCTTTTGACCACACTTGACCTTGGCTTTACAGTTTGTAAGTTATTTCTGTTTCTAACACCCTTTAAAGCATATCCTGATATTAGCTTTTTAGGATGTGAGTTGCTACAGTCCCATTGCCCTTTAAACCTACTGATCAAGCTTATCCTTGGTTCTGCAGTTGGTAAGTTGTTGCTGTTCTTCTTATGTGAACTAAGCCAACACTTGATTTGCAGTTTGTGAGTTGCTGTTATTCTTAGCAGCTTTGCTAGCCTGCTGACTGAGCCCACCTTTGACCCTACAGAATGTGAGTTGCTGCCATCCCTGAAATCCTTTTAAAGACATTGATCAACCTTTCTCTGGTCTCTGAAGCCAGTCAGTATCTACTATCTTGCAATTTCTTTATAACCTGCAGATGAAGACCACCTTAAAATCTCTAGGCAGTAAGTGCTTACTATCTCTTTCTAATATTGCTGTTGAAGTTTACTATTGACTCTCTAGCATGTAAGTGCCTTTTCTCTCCCTTTTAATAGTGTTTAACCTTGACCTTAGATTGTAAGTGTTTTATATTTTTTATTGGTGAACATTTTAATTTTAATTCTATTACTAGATATCACATATTATGTCTCTTTCAACCATTTCAAAGGTGCAGCTCTCTTTCTATAATGAAACATGTCAATGCTTATCAAATATATTTCAGCACACTTATGCTGGCAATAGCATCTACCATTTAAGACTTGGTATTTATATTTACCACTTCTTTTTGGCAGACTTAAACTTTATAGTAGCAATTATTCTTATTTTGAAGCATGCTGCAGTTTTATGCCTTTCAGGCATCTCAGCTAAACTGGCTCTCACTCAAGCAGAGTCAGATTACTCAAAGGCAAATGTTATCTTAAAGATCAAAGAACATTTTACTGCATCTTATCAAGAGTACTCTGTGGAGCAGTTTATCTGCTTTCTTATAGAATCAGATATTGGTTCGTTAAGATATACACCTTAAGTAATTGCTGACACAAATTTTAGTACCATCTACATGATTGGAGTAGAAATATTTTGAAAGGGTGTCTATGCTACCCTCACTTCTTAACACTGCTTTCTGACATGTACTATATTTGATTACAATTTCTGAATATTTAGCTATAGCTATATGCTATATTGGCCCCTAAAGGTTTGCCTTAGACAGGTGACTGTTCATGATATGTGTAATGCTACAATAAGGTGTTCACTACAACATGCACTAAGTCAATAGTGTCTGAGTTTGGAAAGAAGGAGCTTGATCAGAGTCAAAGTAGATACTTCTATCAATCAAAAGTGATGGCATTTATGTAATGTAGTTGTGTTAGACACATCTTTGTATTCCAATTTTATGTGACATCTATATTGTAGCCCCTCATATGAATGCCTCAATCCAACACTTCTCGACATGAGCTTGACACACCCACAAAGAATTTCCTGTTGAATACTATCTTGCCAGTGGAAATGCCTGCTGCTGCTTGCAAAAGAAAATGTTGCACCATGGACCACACAAAATGTCATCTGATACTTCAAGCAAACTGGTTTAACTGCAAACAAACCACATCCTGATTGACCTATCAAGCTAACTGACTATGACAAGCAGCAAGTGATTCAAATTGTCATAAAAAACTGCCATATGCCTCTTATCAAGCTGACAAACCAAATTGCAACAAAAACCTCAGTTGGGAGCATCAGAAGGGTTCTTGTGGCACAGGGTTACCATTGACAAGTTGCATGAAAACTCCCATTCCTCACCACTCATCATAAACACCTTTGACTTCTCTGAGCCAAGAAGAACAAGAACCTGAATGCCCAAAATTGGCACTGCATTATGTTTACAGATGAGTGCTATGTGTGGGCTAGTGTCATGGTTGACATGCCACGGACTTACTTCATCAGCAGTAGTATGAGTTTCAGAGTTTCGGCTACTTACTAATCAGTTATGACTACAATAGTAAGCCTCTATTAGTCATGGACACTTACGCATCGCCGGCAATTTGGGCTTGCTGGTGTTTCAGGTATTTTTAGGACTTGATCATGACTCGATACTAGGATCACTGTACTAGGGTTTGAACTTCTAGCTGTGCTTTAAAGCCAGCGTGTAACTGTATATAAACTGTGTAGTCAAGACCAAGGCTCTCCAGCTTGGTCTTCTTGAATCATCACTTGTTTCATCTTCATCATCTCTCCCTTGCTCTTTCCAATCTATTGATTGAAGCTTACCCTTTGGGTACCCTATTGTCCACTCACGTGACATAGAGGCAGTGCAACTTAGCTAAGTTGCCCATGTAACATCATTCATCTGTATTCAAGGTTGTCACGCCCTGTCAGGATCCAAGTCGGATCAGTGTCTAGTGATAACGCTACAGCTAGCAACAAATGTGGTTGTATTTTTGTCACATGGTGGAAGGGCAAGTGGATATTTGAGGAGTGCTTGGTCCCTACCTTCAAGCAATGAACAGTACATGTTATGTTCTGAGGAGGCATTGTGGAAGGAAAGAAGGGGCTGTTGGTTGTGATGGAATACCCAGGAGGGAAGAGAGGTTGAATGACCTCAAAGCACTACCAAGAGCAAGTATTGGAAGGTCCTTTCTGGACTTTCTATACTTCCTTAAAGCAAGAGAGGGGGTCTATTCAGTTTCAGCAAGATGGTGCACCATGTCACCAAAGCAAATCAACAATCAAGTGGCCTGACAATTGCTAAGTGCCCCTATTTTTCCACCCATCCAACTCCCCCAATCTCAACCCAATTGAGCCTCTGAGGCTTGAGCTTAAACACATTTTGCATGGTTAGTGGCACATGTTGCACAGCAACCAGTGCAGCAAAGCAGGTATATGGAGTCTCACCTTGTAAAGGTTTAGAGACTGGTAGAGAGGTTTGTTTAGAGTGGTAGCTCAAGTGTAGAGGGGAGTAGAGCCCCTATAAATAGGAAACCCAGTCCCTATGGTCCCACCATGTCTGTTTGCATAAAAGTGATGAGTAAAGGTGTCCACAATAAGGCATTTTCAGTGACATCTGATGTGAAACACCCCAGAACTCTTCAGTATCACTGCATGTGATGATGATAAGAGTTGCGCCCTCCATCCTGGAGTTTGCGCCCACTTTGTGTGTAACAGAGTACCCTAATATGGTAATCATATGTACATATACTACCTGTAATGCTGTAACTGCTATAGATAAGATACTGATGTTTATTATGTTTCATCAGCACACTCCAACTACTGCTGAGCAACTCAAGACTGCTGTTCTTGAAGCCTGGGAGGAGATATCAGAAGATAAAATCAACAAGCATATAAGCAAGATGCCAGCTTGTGTTTCTGCTGTTTTAGCAGCAAAAGGTGGTCATACCAGGTTTTAGTTTTATAAATGCACTCTTTACACTCCATACTCTAAGTCAAATGATTTTTACATGCATCTAACAGTGCATTACCATTTTATTTGAGCAAACTTGACAGAAAGTCCTGGAGAAAATGTCACATGTGCCATCGCTTTTGATCAATATGAGTATGTACAAGGACAATGCTCCTGTGATACCACAGAGCTGGTATAAGAAAAGCGAAATGGGGGAGAGATGTGTAGGTCCTTCAAGTTGATAGCAAGGCACAAAGGCTCAGTTGATGTCAACCACTTTGAAGGAGATGTCTGAGTACAAGTTGTATTGACCAAGAAGTCAAATCTGAGGCATAAGTTACCAGACTGATTGGTTTTATTACATTAGTGAGTCTGTTCAAACACAGGGTATAATAGCATCATCTGAAGCACATGATGGATAGCAGTGGCTTATGTATTTGATACTCCAGCTGACATTGGCCAACACGTGAGATTCTTCATATTTCATACTCCAGCCAATGTTGGCTGAAAAAGCGGGCAGTCCACCAGCTTTATTTGATGAGAAACAATGATATAAGAGTATGGGTGATATGCAGGATGTACAGGCAGGCCAAATAATGCCCATATATAATGGGAAATGATACTCCAGCTGATGTAGGCTGAAAAAGCAGGCCACCTGCCATGATTATTTGATTGAACACATAGATTGAAGAGTTTGAGTGATATAATAAGTATGTGGGATGTAAAGGCAGGCCAACCAATGCCCATATATGACTGGATATAATCATATCAAAGTACAGGCATTCTAGGATGTTTTCATGTATTAAGATATGGCCTTGCCTGATGCACCATTCTTCCAATCATAGATATGGATACATCTGTATCCATTGCACTGACATGCAGAATGATAGCATGTACTCATGTACCAAGCCATCATTTTGCCTGATGTGCCATACCCCCAATCATAGAGATGGATACGTCTGAATCCATTGTACTGACTTACAGATTGACAGGATGTACTCATGTACTGAGACATAGCTTTGCCTGGAGTGCCATAACTGTAATCATAGATATGGATACATCTGAATCCATTGCACTGACATACTGAATGATAGCATGTACTCATGGACCAAGGCATGGCTTCACCTGGGGTGCCATTCTTGCAAGCATGGATATGGATACATCTGAATACATTGCATTGACTTACAGAATGATGGCATGTACTCATGTACATGGCTTTGCCTGAGGTGCCATTCTTACAATCATAGATGTGGATACATCTGAATCCATTGTACTGACATGCAGATTGATAGCATGTACTCATTTACCAAGACATGGCTTCACCTGAAGTGACATTCATACAATCATAGATATGGATACATCTGAGTCCATTGTACTGACTTACAGATTGACTGGATGTACTGATGTACTGAGACATGGCTTCACCTGGGGCGCCATACCTGTAATCATAGATATGATTACATCTGTATCCATTGTACTGACATACTGAATGATAGCAGGTACTCATGTATGAAGCCATGGTTTGGCCTGAGTGTAATGCCACAGTGGGGGCATACTACACGACATGTGTAAGTCTAGTTCTGAGGTTTCTGAGCAAGGGAGGAATAGCCTATAATCGGCAAGGGTTAAGTGGATAATAAGTATCAAGTGGAGTACACTTGATATGAGAGGGAGGTCCGAGACTTGAGGGCACACAGATCTGAAGTAACCCCAGTGAAGGGAATACAAGCACTGTTGTGGTAAAGAAGTCGAGTCTAAGGATACAAGATACCTAAGAGTCGAGTTTATATAGATAAAGGTATGTTTGGCAGGAACAAACAGATGACACCATCTGCAGTAATGCGCAGCAATCTGCAGTAATCACATGGGAGGGAAGTGTGAGAGGAAATGTCCAAAAAGGGGGAGAACAATAGAAAAGAAGCAGGTCATATGGTCAAGGAGCCTGGTCTAAGAATAGAATGGGGCCAGATATTAATAGAACAAGGCTGAGGGAGAAGAATGTTAAGGGTCTCCAGTCTTATGTGTCCTACCGAATAAGGCAGGTTTTTCTCTTGGGTCAGGCAGTAGGTCGTAACACTGAGGTGCCATACTCGCAATCATATATATGAATACATCTGAATCCATTGCACTGACTTACAGATTGACAGGATGTACTCATATACTGAGACATGGCTTCACCTGGGGTGCAATTCTTGCAATCATGAATAAGCATACTGTCTCAGTCATTATGTCCTCATTGCAATAAGGGTGGACCATTCAACTCCATGTCTTGGTAGATGATCATATTCCATCTCAATGTGTACACATGTACATGTGTGCAATTGATTAACATGTACTATAGCTATCATTGCAAGCCTGGCAGACCTGGCAAAGCCATGCCTTGATACATAAGCATAATCATCTCAGTCATTATGTCCCCATTGCAATAACAGTGGACCATTTGACTTCTTGTCCTAGTAGATGATCATGCTCTATCTCAATGTGTACATATGTGCAACTGATTAACATCTACCTGTATCCATCATTGCAAGGCTGGCAGACAAGGCAAAGCCATGGCTTTATACAAATGCATAACTGTCTCAGTCGTTATGTCCCCATTGCAATGAGGGTGGACCATTCAACTCCATGTCCTAGTTCATGATCATTCTCTATCTCAATGTGTACATTTGTGCAATTGATTATCAGCTACCTATAGCCATCATTGCAAGGCTGGCAGACCAGGCGGAGCCATGGCTTGATACATAAGCATAACCATCTTGGTCGTTTTGTCCCCATTGCAATAATGGTGGACCATTCAACTTCTTGTCCTAGTAGATGATCATGCTCTATCTGAATGTGTACATCTGTACAACTGATTTACATCTACCTATAGCTATAATTGCAAGCCTGGTGCACCAGGCAAAGCCATGGCTTGATACATAAGCATAACCGTCTCAGTCATTATGTCTCCAGTGCAATGTGGGTGGACCATTCAACTCCAAGTCCTGGTAGATGCACTGTGAACGAAAAATAGAATGAACTTCACCCTAAAATTTGGCTGATTTAGGTGTGAAATTAATTAATATTTAGGATGAATATCAGTAGGATGTGCGTGATTATCAGTAATACATAGGATGACAAAATTAGACTACTTATCATTCTAAATTTGTGGGAAATCAGTCTAACGAAAAATGCCAACTTGTCAGCCGATCTTAGGATGAACATGAGTAGCAATTATTGGATGAAAATCAGTATTAAATCTGGCTGAAAATCAGCCTTGATCGATTGATCATTGGATGGTAATCATCATCACTACCTGGATTCTACTGGATGATTTTCAGCACACCTTTTACTGATCTTCATACAAAATCATTTTATTTCGGCAGGGCAATACTATGGATTACAATACTGGATCTCAGTGTTCACACATTCACCCTACACTAAGTAAGCAATGATCAGAAGAAGTAAACAAGCCCACTTTTAAAACCACTGCAAGATCTGTTGGGCATCAGCGTACCCCAGTGCAGACACTGTGTCTTGTTTTGCAGCTGTTTGTGCCAGGGCCCCCTTGACCTTCAGTGGTGGCATTACCTTGTGACTCTGTTGCATGCAGTCCCTGGCCGGCAGTGCCCAGCCCAGTCTGAGCAATTGCTGTGATAGTACATCGCAAGTGTAACATGTGCACTGCACGTGAGCCTGACTTAGGCATTGAGGTGTGGATGTGGTGACTCAGTGAGTCTCTGGTCTCAAGTGCGAAGGCTGAGCAACATCTCAATGCACGAAGGTGGAGCTTTGATGTCCTCTAGGCACAAAGGCCGAGGTCATACGTTTGAAGCAACACTGATGAGGGCTGAATGCCCAAGTTGTGAATGAAGACAGAAGCTTTGAATACAACAAGTCGAGAAGGTAACAAGAAATCCAAGCTGTTGACCACATCAGTCGACAGCTTCCTTATAAAGGTTACGAGGCATTCACTTTCATCAGTGATGCTGCCACTACTAGTACCACTACTAATCGCTCGGTAATCATTCACTAAAAGTATCAGTAATCCTACAGTTAGCTGAGTAAGTCCATTCCACTGCTGAGTAAGTATTCAAGAGCGACTTGTCATCCTGCTTACTATGCCAAATGTTACAGCAAGGGTGACCCCTTTGCCTTTGAACTCATAGACATTCAACATCATCAACTTGCCACCTCCCTCTGGTGTATACACAAGCTGGAGTTTCCCAGGACCAGGTGCAACAAAATCTGTCACACAAGACTGGTCACCATATGCATGACAGCTGATGACGATAGGCTTGACCCAGCCAGGGATAGTCTGCAGAATGTGTTTGAGGATGATCAGCTCATGGAATTCAGTGCTGCCAAGGATATTGCGGATCTGTGCATAATATGAATGCCACACCAGATACAGCCCAGCAAAAGCGAAAATCGCACATTACAGTGAGATTGGGAGAACACCGCATCTGTTTGAGCTTGAACTCATTCACATGTGCTTTGTCTGCCGTGATGGTCACACACTTGATGCCGACATTGTGGTTGAGCACTGCAGGAACTGAGGCAGTACTGAGGGTGGATGCTTGAGCAGTCATTGGTATCGCCTTGTGCTGGCATGGGAAGAACATGCCCCAACTAGCAAGGTTAGCAAAAGCGCCTGCCAGGCCAGCTGTGTGTCATGGTATGAGGGCCATGAGCGGTGAGCCCCATGCGGGCAGGTCGAATAATGTTGTGCAATGTCATGCCAACAGGTTCACAAAGGCACTGGGGAGGGCATCTGGTGAGTTGGTTGAGTGTTGATTGCTCTGGCGTTACTGATGCCTGGGCCAAGAGCCACAAGCGAGAAGATGGGCCAGGTGACCACTGTCCTGAATAGGTTTGAATTTGAAATGAGATGAAAGAAAAAAAAAGAAACTTATCTGAAGGTCTCTGTGAGGCCAAATGGTGATGGTGGTGGTGACAATGGTGACTTGACTTGAACGGGTCCAGTAGCAGCTCCTGAATAGTGTCGTAACCTGCTACAGAACCAATGAATTAAAAAGAGGGTGGGGGGTGAAAGCAGCACTGACAGCGACAAGTGCTGCCAGTGGTTGAGTTGAAGTTGAACATGTTTCAAAACGAGTTTGAGCGGCGAAGTGTGCTGCTTTTTCCCACACATGATCCCAATTTTTTGTCTAAGTTGACTCTTGAGTCAGTCTACAATAGGATGACTAGTTTTGGTCATCCAATTGTAGATGTGATTTAGACTGATATTTATAATGAGTTTTTCTTTTGTGATTTTCAGTATGCAATAGAATGATTTGACTAGGATGATTATCAGCTCAGAAAATTAGGATGATTTGAAATCAGCCAGTAAATTGTCTACGCAAGGCTGAAATCTGAAAATCACAACCACATTGGATGAACATCATCCTATTTTCTGTTCACAGTGATGATCATACTCTATCTCAATGTGTACATATTGTCACATCACTACTGGGATGTGGTCTGTATCTTCTATAACCAGTCTCTGCCTGGAGCAGTCAGTACTGGAGTTGGCCCCACGTAATACATGTAAGTGCCTAGGTCTCAGAGGGAACTTGGTATAGCCCAAGGTCCAAAGCTTCGAAGGTTCTGTCACAGAACAAGATGGTGATGCACAAGCAGAGGGGAATCTCAGAGGGATGGGGTAGTAGATTGACAAAGCCAAACCTAAGGAAATACAGGGCACAAGTACAAGTATATATATCTATGGGGACTTGGTCTGTGCACATGAAGGGCATAAGGCCATTGGTCAATGTAAATAGAACAGTTGGGGAGATAACAAGGCATTGGGGTTAGGGGAGCCAGACAATCAGTACAATGGGATGATAGTGTAATAAGATGAAGTCCGGTCTGGGATAAGATAAGATAAGATGAAAGAAAAAATAAGTTGTTCATGACACATATGTGCAATGGATTGAGATCTACATATAGCTATCATTGCATGGAAGGCAGACAAGGTGAAGCCATGACTTGATGCATAAGCATACTGTCTCAGTTGCTAGGTTTCAGGAATGTATGGAGATGTATTCATATGGTATTTATTTGATACCATCACATGTTCATCACATCTCATTCATCATAACATGTCTTGTGTATGTCCACAATCTATGTAGTCTCAATATATGGTTTGATGTACTGCTCATACTTCCCAAATACTTAACACAGCACCTGTACTTTCACATGATCATTTCCAGTCATGTATGGATGTCAGGTGGCCCGCCTGTACATCCTGCATACTTTGTATTACACCCAACCTCTTAAATCAATGTTTTTAGTCAAATAACAATGGCACATGGTCTGCTTTTTCAGCCAACATCAGCTGAAGTATCATTTCCAGTCATATATGGGAGTCAGGTGGCCCACCTGTCCATCCTCCATATCACCCACACTCTTATATCATTGTTTCACATCAAATAAGGCTGGCAGACTGCCCACTTTTTCAGCCAACATTGGCTGGAGTATGAAACATGAAGAATCTCAAGTGTTGGCTGACATCGGCAGGAGTATCAATGATCTAAGACTCTAAGTGTCAGTTGGAGTATCAATTATGTAAGTCATGGCTATCCCATGGCTGTTCAAATTTAGCATCAAGTTTCATTGCTTGTGCTGCCTGAATAAATGCTTCAGGGTCCGTAGGCCATGGCTCCAAAGTTTCAGCATCTGATTCATCACTGCTATCTTCGGTTTCAGCCTGTTGTGCCTTGGTTGGGGCCCTGTCTTTATCCTTTTTGGGGCATTTGGATGCAGTATGGCCTTGCTTATTGCAATTGTAACAGCACCCTTCTTTGCACTGCTTCTCCTTATCTTTGGAGAACGAGGGAGGGGATTCTGTGGTTCCCACACACCCTTGGGTGCAACAGTTTCTTCCAGATCTGAAACGGTCAGCTCTAGTGTCCATGGCATTGGAATTCAGTGATGGCATTTTGACTCCTAGGATTTTAGCCAACTGTTGGGGCATAAATCCTTTGGCCTTCTGCAAGGATTTTTGTCTGGGTGTAACGTTTCCACTAAACATTGATCCGACTTGGATTTGGAGGCTTTCCTTGTATCAAATAAAGCCAAGCACATGGCTTGCAACCTTGATAATAACTTGTAGAGGGGCAAATAACCACAGAGGTCCCCCTTATATCGCCTAACAGGGTGATAGCCTAACACACAAGTTGGCAACAAGATGAGAAAGTCACACAGACCAATGACTCTGCTATAAGAATGCTTTGCTAGACCTGAGAGGAATACAGGTGGAAGTTAAAACAACTAAGCTAACGACTACTGGCGAAACCTGCACAGTATATATAGTACTCCAAGCCAGCTTTGAAGCTGAGCTTGAACTATAGCTAAACACAACCTATGAACTAATCTGCCAATAGGAATTGTCCATCAAGCCACAGGGGCTTATCATGAAACATACAGTACATGAGGCATACGGCCCCACATGAGTCAGAGATAAAGAACACCATATGACTCACAAATGACATCACAATCCAAGATAACAAGATAACAATAGTCTTGGTGCAATATCAGCACATCAGAACCTGTTCCATCAGAATCGACCCATACTGGGAATTGTCCAGACATTCGGCTATCAGGAATTCTGCATCTGACCTCATGCCTACCATGGTCTTCCATAACCTTCCATCCTAAAGTCCCATGACTTATGGCTTAGGTCAGATACAGGGCATGACCCGGGACTGCATGTGATCTAATCACATGACCTTCATCCTTCCTGTGACAGAGTTGCCAGCATCTGAGGGTTTCACATGAATTAGCATTCCACTCACTAACTGGGCGATTCTCAATGCTTCATCTTCATTTGCATACTCTTCTTCTTCTGCCTCTGGCCATTCATTGGCCTGGGCCCATATTGCTCCTCTTCTTTGTTGTACTCTGGCTGTTGCCATACCCATTTGTGCGCTTCTGGGTAATCTTGACAGTTCTTTCAGTGTTCATGCATGCACTTGCATCGCTTGGGTACATCTGGAGGCAAGATGATGTCAGACCATGACACTGGGGGATTCCTTGTGAATCCCTCTGATGTTTTGGACTGCAGTATTGCCTTGATGGTACTGATGTGCTGCATCTGCCCATCCTTGGAAGTCTTGAGGATGGACCACCTTATAGATGTGGTCGACCATTCTGTAGGGAAGCTTGGATGCAAATAGGGACAGGGTTGGTTGCGTGTCCAATTGATACTTGGCTTCAGCTGCTAGTGACTCAAACTGAGCAATGAAGGTGTCAACCTCATTTGGTGTGAACATGAGGTGACAGAGTCTATCTTCTGCTCATTCTCTAGTGCCAGTGTCCTGGAATGCTTGTGTAAAGCCCTGAGACACTTGCTGCCAATAGTATTTGTCTGTTGGGGGTCTTCCCATGTTGAGTTGGTTAATGGTCCAGTTGGTCCACTGCTTCACCCAGTCATTGACATTAGGTCCTTTGATGAAGCCAAAGAGTAGGGCTGCACATTTTGTAGTGTTTCTACCAAATGCTGATCCAACTTGGATCTGAGGGCTTTCCTTGTACCAACACTAAGCCAAGCGCATGGCTTGCAACCTAGATAGTAACTTGTAAAGGGCAAATAACCTCAGAAGGTCCCCTTATAATGCCTAACAGGGTGATAGCCTAACACACAAGTTGGCAACACAATGAGAAGATAGTCACACAGACCAATGACTCTACTATAAGAGGTGATGAACTATGCCTGAGAGGAACACAGGTGGATGTTCAAAACAACCAAGCTAAGGACTTGTCTATCAAGACAGAGACCTTATATACACAACAAATCTGAATCTGAAACAGAGACCAAATATGAAACATATCATAATCATCCAATGAGAATCAACCATCAAGCCACAGGGGCTTATCATGAAACATACAGTACATGAGGCTGAAGGCCCCACATGAGTCATAGATAAGACCTAACAGATGACTCACAAATGACATCACAATCATTGATAACAAGATAACAAGTGTCTAGGTGCAACACAGGCACATCAGAAACTATTCCATCAGAATACGACCCAAAAGGGAATCCTCCAGATCTCCAGCACTTGGGAATCAATATCCGAGACACACACCAATGTTCTAGCCCAAGTCTACCAAGACATTAAGGCCTCGGTCTAGATCTGCCACTTGGCTGGCATCATCTAACTGGTAACTTCCATCCTTGCTCCAAAACCGAAGTCCCATGACTTATGGATTAGGTCAGATATGAGGCATGACCTGGAACTTCATGTGATCTAATCACATGACTCCATTCCTCCTGCTTGAACATCGCCCAGTATTTTGTTCGGTGAAAGGAAGAGTTGCACAACTCACTAGTCGAGCTATTTCTAGCACATCTTCTTGTTGCTCCTCTTCATCATCAATATAGTAAATTGCTTCTCCTGGTTCTTTCTCTTCAACCATCTTGTGTAGTTCCAGCCAATCTTGGCAATTCTTCCAGTGCTCATGTAAACACTCACAGCGCAGTGTCAGGGTTAGGGGTTGAACAATGTCACCACGTGACATGTTTCATGGGAATGACCATCTGCTCTGCATCAATGTTGGTCATGTGGTAGAGGTTGAATTCATTCATGAAAGCATCTGCAAGGCTGCAATCACCATTGAATTCAGAGGGAGGGTTTCCTCCTAATTTACCTCCTCTGCCACTGCCACTTGAGCCAGCGCCTGGTGCTCCACCTGGTGCACTGAATGGTCCTCCACCACCTGGGGGTCCACCGCCTCCTCTAGGTGGTCCTCCTGATGGTCCTCCAGCTGGGGGCCCTCTACCTCCTGCAGGTGGTCCTCTGCTGGGCATCTTCCCTTTTCCTTTAGTAGGCTGTAGGAAGGAATGCACCTTACCTGGCACTGCCATGCCGGCCAGGGTAAGTGCTGCAGCTGCTGTTGTCATTGTTGATGTCATTGCTGAACTTTGATTAATGTCGGTCAGGGCACTGTAATGTTGGCCTTGTGCTGCTGAATCATCTGGATCTATCACCTTAACTGTAGTGGGGTGAACTGATCTTCTGCCTAGGTTGAAAGTGGTGGGTACTGGGTCTACTGCAACACAATTCCTTGGTCTGGTATCCTGTTGGATGAAGTACCACTGTTCACTGTGATCATCATATTCGATCGCTAGGTAGGTCTGGCTGAAGATGTCAAATACCCAATAGCTGTCTTTGTTGTCAAATTCTTTCCAAATGGCAGCTCCCTTAATATATTGTGGGAGATCATTGTCAGTTCTTCTGTCAATGCAAAAGGTTTTAAATCCCTTCACGCTTTGAGATTGTTTGTTGCATTGGTTGCCTTTAGCAAGGGTGTCTAATAGTAGACTTGACTTAATGTTACGTCACGGTAGGGACATTCACTCAATGTGAGTAATCGTTTGTACACTGTGGCGCAAGGCAAAAGTCAATGGTTGGTCTAGAGTCAGGTGCAAGTGTGCTGTGCTAACTTCATGTGAAGTTAGGCAGATCAGTTCTGAAGTACTAAGTTTGATGAGAACTTAGAGAGCTTCTGATGAGACTTTGTAACCCTCTATGTCAAGATGATGAAGAGGAATACTGAGAGGAAGGGAGGGAAGTTGGACAGTGGTCACTGAGATGTGGGAATCAAGTCTTTGTCTCTGTACCATAGGATACAAGAAGTGAAGTCTAAGGCTACAGGTACTTAGAGTGCGAGACTTTATAGTACTGAGGAACAATAGAGTAATGACAACAATGGTTGTCACAGTGAACAATAAGTAACAGTGAACAAGGGGTCACTGCGAACAATGGTGAAGGAAAGACAATAGGACTGAGACAATAGTGTCTGTCATGCAATATAAGGTCATGTGAGCAATGTGCAGGAGAACAATAAGTAAATGGGGGCGAGTCTAGATGAGCCTCCCATGTGAGTCACAAGACATACAGTTGACATGTCATCAGTCACGAGATGTAAAGTAAACAAGAAAGAAATAAGAGTGAAAATTTAAGTAAAAGCGTACATGTCATGACACAACCTGTTATGTTGCACATAACAATTGTACTCAATCTATTCAAAATTTTCACCTTCAGCCTATGACAAGCCTCCAGCCAACCCCATGCTAGTGACCTCATCTGTTGTGGCCTGGCTCAAAAGCTGATAAGCTCCCTTAACTCCCCCATTTCTGAACTAGATAACCTCCCCCTTGTCAAGTGGGTGGCCCTTGCCCCCCTACATACTCACACTGGCCCCCATCCTTTTACCACCACCCCTAACATCTCTGAGGAGCTTCAGCTCCTCAAGAACTCTTTTGATGGAGCTTTAGCCATGCTTGCTCAAGAGGTGAAGACTCTCTCAATGAAAGTTGATAAGCCTCCCCAGGCAGCCAGGCTTCTGCAAAGTCATCTGCCTCCCCACCCTCCAAGCCTGTTACCCCATTTAAGGTCCCACTGCCCATGTCACAGCCAGCAAAGCTGGTTCCTCCCACCATCACCTCCTTTTTCTCTGCCACACAGTCACCAGCTAGGCCTAGCCTAGTGGTCTCCTTGGCCCCTCCCACAGATAACAAACTACAGAACAACACTCAGGTGGTCAAGTGGACCCCCCTGGAAATCACTGAGTTCCTCAATGCTGTTCTTCACAGCTCCCCACACCAAGTAATGCTGTCTGCTGCCAGGTGGACAAGAACAACTTGGTCCTCATGGCAGGACCCAACACAACAGCTCACTGTCATGACATGTATGCTTTTACTTAAATTTTCACTCTTATTTCTTTCTTGTTTACTTTACATCTCGTGACTGATGACATGTCAACTGTATGTCTTGTGACTCACATGGGAGGCTCATCTAGACTCGCCCCCATTTACTTATTGTTCTCCTGCACATTGCTCACATGACCTTATATTGCATGACAGACACTATTGTCTCAGTCCTATTGTCTTTCCTTCACCATTGTTCGCAGTGACCCCTTGTTCACTGTTACTTATTGTTCACTGTGACAACCACTGTTGTCATTACTCTATTGTTCCTCAGTACTATAAAGTCTCGCACTCTAAGTACCTGTAGCCTTAGACTTCACTTCTTGTATCCTACGGTACAGAGACAAAGACTTGATTCCCACATCTCAGTGACCACTGTCCAACTTCCCTCCCTTCCTCTCAGTATTCCTCTTCATCATCTTGACATAGAGGGTTACAAAGTCTCATCAGAAGCTCTCTAAGTTCTCATCAAACTTAGTACTCCAGAACCAATCTGCCTAACTTCATGTGAAGTTAGCACAGCACACTTGCACCTGACTCTAGACCAACCATTGACTTTTGCCTTGTGCCACATATACAAACGATTACTCACATCGAGTGAACATCCCTACCATCGTACATTCTTTTCCTGAACCACCATCATCAAAGCACATGACTTCCACAAAAATCATCTCTGTATCAGTGAATTATACCAATTTGACTGGTTATGACCTCCAACGCACCTGATCCACCAGGGGCATACTCTGACCCAAACCCACCTGACAAGGCATACAGCCCGTCGAAGCCCCAGGGGTCCCTCCCAGCAGTGGTGGCTGCTGTCCCGCAGGACCCCCCCACACAATCTCCTGTCCAGTACACTCAGATGGGCCCACAAAACACAAACTATGAACTGATGGCAGCCTATCACACTATGGCACCCATTTCACTGTTCTCATTGATGGAGAGCGCAGAGGTAAACCACCCCTTGACCCCCCCACTGCTAATGGTCTTCTCCTGGACAGGCCCCCTCCATGCAAGATGGGCCTACCTGCTTTATCTGCAAACACAGGGGCTTTCATGGTTGCAACTCCCTCCTATGCCCCATCGACAGCACCCACACCAATGGAAGGGAGGAATACCAACCCCCTCTCCCAGGCACCACCCACCCCAGCAAACACCACGCCCCTGAACTCTGCAAAGGGGCAGGACGCCAGCCTTGACGACTTCATCAAATATGTCCATTTTGGACCCCTCCCCCTTGACACTGCTAACAGAAGCATCTCAATGCAGGCTGGTGAACTTCGGGACCTTGACTATTACACTAACAGCTTTAAGCAGGAGCTCAATAACGCATATATGGGCTACAGCTACTTTTACACCACCAGTGACATCTGCATGCACCCTGACAAGGGTGTGGATATCACCAAGGAAGATATAAATGCTGCTCACAGGATCCTATCTGTCACTCTCGACGCCAGGTTTGGAGCAGCACATACCACATTGCCTTACTAAATTCTTACCTCTACAGGCTGGTTCTGCCTAGTTTTCTCCCTTTTGGGAGCAACATTGAGAGGAGCCATCTGCTCAGACCAGTTCCAAAAATTTGGTCAGGACTCACTTAACGGCTTGGCTGATGATATCATCATCCAGGAAGGCCTCCCCAGGCCCCTTAAATTTGGCCAGCTACTCAGCGCCATGGCCAACCAACTTACCACTTTGTGTGACCCGAAAGGTCACTATCCTGGTGAGTACCACTCCAAACTCTATGAAGACACCTCAAGCAAGGTGTCAGACAAGATCCAAGCTGCCCTCCTTGCCAAGGCCAAACAAGATATGACAGTGGACAATGAGCAGGCAGTGAGAAAGGTAGCCTGGGAGGAAGTGGTCTACGAAGCCAAGGAACTACTCCAAACCAACCCAGAACAAAGGGAGCGGGTGGAGGAGGAAGTCACAAGATGCATTGTGATCTCGCTCCACATGGAGAGCCAACAAACGATCGATGAGTGGAAGGCAGCCTGGATGGATGGCCTCAAGGCAGCCATACTGGAAGAACCAATGACAGAGAAAGTGACCCAAATGCCCACAACACCGCTCCTGCAGGACAACAAAGTGGAGGCAAGAGTGGCCATCGCAGTCAGACTACAACAGGTCAAGCAGGAGTTTCTGACTGACCTCAAGCACCAGATTGCTGTAAGGGACAACACATGGATTCAGGCCAAAGCTAAGTCTACATTTGATGAGCTTGTTGCTGAATGAGTCAAGCTCCTAGAACAGGACACAGCCCAACACGAACAAAGGCTAGCCAAGGCAAAAGCTAAGGCTGAAGCTGACATCGCTCTGGAATTAGAGCCCTGGAAGAATGCCAAGACAAAGCATCTGAGGGACCTCCTCATGGTAAAAACCTTTAATGAAATACTGAATGAGGATGTTGCTCTACTTAGGGCTGCTGCCAATAGGCTAGGCTTTGACATGGTCAAGCAGGACAACCTCAGCAGTAACCCGAGGAAGCGTCACATTTTCCCAGACACCAGAGCAAAGTGCTCACAATCTGGATCAAGGGCCAGAAGGACCCCCTCCCCCACCAGGGACTCTGGGGAGGATATGGAGATCACACCCACTAAACACAGCCAACCCACACAGGGACGCCAACTAACCATACCCCCACTAACCACCTCGGCAGCAGCAAAGACTGGGAACATCCATGAAACCCCAAAACAGAGGGAGGCTGTAGCCACCCTCCAACCAACCACAGAACAGGTCACGAAACAAAAGGAGGATGCAGGACAAACAGTCTCAACCTCCATGCATAACCTGGCTAATCAGATGACAGATGATGACAAGATGCAGGCACGGGCGCGGGGAGAACCAACCCTCCCAGTAAAACCTAACCCAGACCCCACTCTAATGGCAGTCCTGGAAGGCATCCAGAAGTTATCCGTGAATGTCCTCTCCATCACAGAGTGGCTGGATAACCTCAAGCAACAAGCCAAAGAGAAGCACCAGGCTCAGTCCACTGACCCCCGACCATACCCACCATGACTGCCCAAGGCCACACCTGTGCAGGAGGTCCAGAGAGCGATGGAACCAACTCCACCGCTTGTACCCACACTGCTCACAGCGCCAACCCAGGCACCTGATGTCAAACCTGGGAGACCTGCAGTGCCTGACAACAAAGCATGGCCCTCTCTGGGCCAGAGCACAACAGGACAACCTCAACCCAACCCAATCGTCAGGCCTGGCCCTTGGATCAAGGTAGCTAGAGCAACAACAGTCCAGGTGCAAGCTTTGACACAGAACTTTGTAAGAGCAGCTGCAGTGACCCAGGGAAGAACTCCTAGCGGATGCAGGCAAATGGGCACAGCCCCACCACCAGCGGGGTCACTCACTACACGAGTGACTGTAGTGCACAATGGTGGTCTGACAGACCATGATGCCAAGACAGCCCTCCGTAACACAAAGGCAGAGCACATAGTACCGAGCGCCCATTCAGCAGTTGAAGCCCTTTCAGCACAGTCCATCCAGATCCTGGGAGGACATTGGGCCAGCTCTGCAGCCAAGATGGGTAATTTCATCTACACCATCAACGGCAAGGTTCCCTTCTCAAAGATTTTACCTTTCACCCCAGCCTTAGTTGCCCCACTCCAGGTGGGCACTCTGGTGCCAGTAGAAGGCTGGCTGTGGACTCAACTCCGGGAGGTTCCTACCTCCGGCCCTGACAGGGTCATATATGATAACGAGACACTGACTGCCAAGCTGCTGCACAACCTTGTCTTTCGGGGGGTCACACTCTGCATGCCCGTGCACTGGCAGAAGAGTTTCAAGAAGCTAATGCACAAGACTGATGCCACTGTCCAGGTATCATACTTGGACAAGACAGGGAAGATCACCGCCAATATCAAACAAAACGAAGTACACATGTTCAGACAATGGGTCAAGTTCTTTGTCATTGGTAACAACCCCAGGCTGGCACAGTGCAGCAGGTGCCATGAGCTAGGGCATGAGGCACAGTCTCCACTGTGCAAGCTCCCACCCAATGCACTCCACTGCCACTTGTGCAGGGGAGGGCACAACTCACTCATCGCAGCATGACTTCTACTGCAAAGGCAGCCATAAGGTCGCTGGTAAGTGTGATTGTAGATTTACGTGCATCCTTTGCAGAAAACTGGGCCACCATGCCTGATCATGCAACTGCCCCAAGCATGGGAACTTTGCACCACCACTGCTCCCCAGCCTGGAACTGCCAACTCTCCCACAGCCAGCATGTAATGTGCGGGTTGCACGTGAGCCTGACATAGGCACGTGATGTGAACGCGGTGACTTAGCAAATCCTAGACTCAAGCGCAAAGGCTGAGTATTGTCTCAACACGCGAAGGTGGAGTCCTGTGATCCCGTATGGATCTTATCTCAATGCACGAAGGCAGAGCTCGAAGTATTCAGGCACGAAGGCTGAAGTCGTACGTGGTAGTGATGCTGATGAGGGCCATATGCCCAAAGCGTGGAACAGAGGAAAGGAACCTTGGATACAACATGAAGCGAAGATAACAAGAAACTCAAGCTGCAGAATACAACCCATTCTGCAGCTCCTTAAGTATGAAACTACTACACGACCGCTTTTGCTTATGTAACCACATATGCTGACACATCCTGACTAAAACCTACTACAACTATCCTAGGAATCTGTAAGTGATGACTCAGGATTATTCATCGCTGAGTCATGTGACTAATGGGCGACTTGTCACCATCAGTCAGCCATAGTAATCGTACATTTAGTAACACGACACACGAGGTCACATGATCAGTCCGAAACCGTACCGTAACATCACCCCCCTTTCAGGGTGAACACCCTTGTTCCACAACCCAACCGGGAACCTGGGTAAGTCCGATGTCTGTTTGCTGTTCGTCATGCACCCTCTGCAAGGCATGAGCCATCCCGAGTCTCTTGGCTGAATGGCGCGCCCGCTTGATATGGACGTATATGTCATCCTCGAGACATTTGATGGCGGTCTCGAGTTCTTCGATGACCTCGCGCGAGGCGCGGTAGCGGCGTACCTCGGCTTGGAGTGATATATCTCCAAGGCGGGCCATCTCCTCGTCTACCGACTGCTTGTCAGCGCAGAAATGTTTCAGTTCTTCGAGGGTGTACTCAGCTGTGGGCCCCATGTCAAAGCACGGCTCGGCATGCAACTCTCCCCTGTAAATCGGCTCTCCCCTACCCATGGTGCCGAAGACCTCGGGGTTGTCTGTCATGCGGACGCGAACAAATTTGGCAGGCATCTTCCTCCCCTCGCTCTGTAGCACTATGGGGACCCAGTTCAAGCCGCGGTTGAGGACAAAGCCATTGGGAGTGGGCGATAGGGGATGTTCAAGGCGTCGCGTTGTGATGGGAGATGAGTCGCGCCTTGTGTTATTGCCTGGTACTCTTCCTCCAGTGTCGGCTTCTGGCACGGCTGTTCCGTATACCACCGCCGCCGCTGTCGCAGTTTCTTGGTGGTGTACTGCTGGGGTTTCTTCATCATCGGTTTCTTGGGCGGCTGGGATGATAGTGTAGTCCACCACGTGTGGAGGCGGCACTCGCCAGGGGGCGCAGTGGCAATAGTCGGGGTCGTGGTTACAGCAGGTGCATACCACGGTTGCATTAAAATAGGAAGACTCATCGCCTGAGTCCGAGTTCGAGTCAGCGGTAATGTCAATGACGGCGGTGGGAGGTGGACTGCCCGGGTGAAGTCTCCCACTTTCATCTTCCTCTCCATCTCCCTCCCCCTTGCTACCCACATCTGATCCGCTCTCCAGGCCACGACGACCTTCTTCCACAGCTGTTTGTCCGGCGTCGCTGTCTTCTTCGAGTCCGCCTCCCGCTGAATGGGAGAAATTGTTGCATGCTTCTGCGAGATCGCGGGCCGCGTTGATAATGTCCTGGGTCGCCGCCGCTCGTTTGGCAGCCACCCTAACGTGCTCCAGTGCCGAGCAGAGTTGGTCGTCGACGTTGTTGTTGTGGTCGTAGGTCGTAATGGGTGTAAGGGAGTCAAAGTCGACGACATATTGTGAAGGGAAAGAGGAACTGTTGGTAGTCATGGAAGGGAGTGGTAGTAGTGCTGACTTTCCTTCGCAAACTTGACTCGCCTTTATGTGAGTCTCTCGGGCGGGGTTCAAATGTTTGAACTCCCAAATTGCTTCTTCTGCGTGAGCGTCGTCCCAGTTGACCCATTGGTTGTCAGAGTCTGGGTAGCCCTTCCATTTGATCAGGTACTGGAGTTTGCGCCCTTGTCCATGTCTTCTGGAGTCTAACACTTTCTTGACCTCGTATTCTTCCACGCCTTCCACTAGATCCGGTGGTGGGCGCTGATAGTTTGCACCGTGAATCAGCGTTTCTTTGTAAGGTGTCAGGAGGTCTGTGTGAAACACATCATGGATGCTCCACTGCGTGGGAAGTTTGAGGCGATAGTTGACAGGGGACATCACCTGGATGATCCGGAAAGGTCCATGTCTTCTGGGCGCGAGTTTCGCGGTTTGCTGGTGGGTACGTAGGTGGCGTCCTTCTAGCCACACCTGATCCCCAACTTGATATTTGGGTGTGTCATGGTGTTTAACCCATGACTCTTGTGTTCGTCTCATCAGCTCCTGTGCCTTGTTCCTGGACTCTTTTAATTGGTCCAGTCGTGTCGTGACTTGTGGGATAGGGGACGGCGTATCTGTCCAATTAGTGCAAGGGTGATATCCCATCAGAATGTGAAATGGTGACTCGCGCGTTGACTCGTTAACCCAGTTGTTGTGTGCGAATTCGGCAATGGCTAGGTGCGATGCCCAGTCATTCTGTCGCTCATTGACCCAGAATCTGAGGTATTGTTCTAGCCATTGGTTAGTACGTTCGGACTGTCCATCCGTTCGAGGGTGATAGGCCGTGGAAATGTTCTGTTGTATTCCCAATATGCGGCACAGCTCTCTTGTGAATTTGGATGCGAACTGCGGATCTCGATCGCTGATGATCTTTGATGGTAGTCCAAAGCGTTTGACCACGTGTTCGGCATAGAGGGCCGCCGTTTCTTCGCCTGATATCTCTTCCTTGCATTGTAACGTCCCGGGTCATAGTGAGTATCTGACCTAACCCATAAGCGATGGGACGTGATCTAAGGGGACGCTTACTGTACTAATACATGACTGATGCTGTGTTACCTGACTGATGCCTTTCTTACTGTACGATTACTGACGGATGACTGATGCCTTACGAATAGCTGACTGACCACCAGTGGACGATTACCCAGCAGATAGTAGTAGTGGCGGTCTCGCTGACGAAGGCGGATCGCGCGTTAGTGTTATAAGGGAGCTATCGACTGATGTAGTCGATAGCTTGGATTTCTTGTACAGTTCTCGACTTGTTATCCAAAGCCGGTTTCTCCTCTTTATCTCTCGTCCTTCGGGGCCGCGTATCCAAGACAAAGCACAAGTATCAACTCCGCCTTCGCGCGTTGAGACGTCACTCAGTCTTTGTACTTGAGTAAGACCACTGCTGAGTCACCGCGTTCACTCCACGTCGCCTAAGTCAGGCTCACGTGCTGCTCGCACGTAACATTAAATCCAAGCTCTTCAAAAAAAAACCGAACGCCGTGGCAACTCTCACTACCAAAGACGGCTGGGACTTCGTGCCCTATCGCATCAACTCAAGAGAATGAGACGCACCTGCTCGATACCTTGTAGGACGAGTAAGGTGGCGACACGTACCAGACACCAGAAGGACTGAAGAAAATAACACCGGATATTACGCGGAAGCGGCTACATCACAACGCTTCCACCCAGTAGTGTTCAATAGGGAACGCTGTTGCTGGGTCGAACTCAGGTGGAGCAACACCAACAGCTACTTTGAAGCGACACGACCAGCCGCCGACGACCTCAATATTAACATTCCATTGGTAGACGCGAGACCAATTGATCAACAAGGGCCTATTGTTACGTGCAAGCAGCACGTGAGCCTGACTTAGGCAACGTAGAGTGAACGCGGTGACTCAGCAGTAGTCTTACTCAAGTACAAAGACTGAGTGACGTCTCAACGCTCGAAGGCGGAGCTTTGATGTTTAGACTGCTCTTGATACGCGGCCCCGAAGGACGAGAGATGAGAGAAGGAAACCGGCTTTGGATAACACGTTGAGAAGTGTACAAGAAATCCAAGCTATCGACTACAACAGTCGATAGCTTCCTTATATCCTACTAGTGGGATCCGCCTTCGTCAGCGAGACCGCCACTACTACTATCTGCTAAGTAATCGTCCACAGGTATCAGTCATCGTATAGTAACACGTCAGTCAGCGTATCAGTCATCCCGTTGTATCGTACAGTAAGCGTTCCATCAGTCATGCATCAATACCGTAAGAGCCCTCCTAGATCACGTCCCATCGCTTATGGGTTAGGTCAGATACTTACTATGACCCGGGACGTTACATCACCCCCTTTACAAGGGTGAGCGCCCTCGCTCTACTACCCAATTCGGCACCGCAGTTAGTCCGACGTCCGTCTCGTGTTCATCGCGTATCCTCAAAATCGCATGGGCCCTCCCCAACCGCTTTGCTGAATGCCGTGCGCGGTCAACGTGCACGAAGATGTCATCTTCGAGCTTCTTGATTGCCGCTTCCAGCTCCTTGATGACCTCCTGAGACGCGCGGTAGCGCCTCACTTCAGCCGCGAGAGAGATATCTCCCAGCCGAGCGAGAGCCTCGTCTACCTGGCGCCGTCCCGGAAGTCAGCGCAAAGATACTGGAGATCTTCGCGGGAATACTCAGCTGCGGGTCCCATATCCCGACACGGCTCAGCGTGGATGTCTCCTCGGTAGATGGCCGAACCTCGCCCCATCGTCCCGAACACCTCGGGGTTGTCGAGCATCCTTACTCGTACATACCTGGCGGGGATGCGTCGACCCTCATGCTCGATCACCATGGGTACCCAGTTCATCCCGTTGTTGAGGACGAAGCCGCCGGGGGTAGGCGATAAGGCACGGACAGGGCGCCTCGGCGCATGCGCTCGGCGCGTATTGACGGGTGATGAGTCTCGTGCTTCGGCATAGGAAGGTAGCCCTCGCATGGCATACCCTTCCTCCGCAGTCGGTCCATAGATGACAGCAACCGGAGGTGCTCGCCTTTCGTCATCCATGGTTTCTTCGGTAACGTCTGCTTCTTCGATGGTGACTCGGGGGGGAATGCGCATAGGTGCGCAGTGGCAGTAGCTCTGGGGGTTGTCACATCTTGTGCAGATGACGTGGGCGTCGTGGTAGGAGCCGTCAGAGGACTCGTCACTGTCGTAGCGATCGACAGCGGTGGTGGATGTGAAGGCGGTGGAGGGCTGGAGGATACTTGCCTCATCAGCCGTTGTATCCTCATCCGTCTCTCCTTCGGCGTCATTCTCGTCACTTGATCGAGCCGCCAGGAGTCCATCACCTCCTTCAACAGCCGTAGTCCTTCCTCATCCGCCTCCACTCTTCCGCTTGCGGGTGTGGGGAATCGCCGGCGAGCCTCGGCCAGGTCCCGCTCTTGTTGTTCTCGCTCGTCTCTGTCTTGTTCTGCAACTGCTCGGACCTGTTCAATGGCGGAGCAGAATGGGTCGTCCACATTGTTGGACGTGTCGTAGGTGTCGAGGGTGTCGATGGGAGGGAAGTCAATGGTGATTGTGGTAAGTGGGACATTGGCCATTGTAGTGGGGGATAATGTTTTGGTTCGTCCAATAGCCGCTGTTTTTATGTGAATTTCGGCTTTCGGATTGGACTGTGAGAACTTCCTTATCTCCTCTTCCGCATGGACATCATTCCACGGGACCCATTGGTTGTCCGAGTCGGGATAGCCCTTCCATTTGATGAGATACTGGAGCTTACGCCCCCTTCCTTGTCTTCTGGAGTCTAGTACCTTTTCGACTTCATATTCTTCCACGTCCTCCACTAATTCTGGTGGTGGGCGCTGATAGTTTGCGCCGTGAATCAGCGTTTCTTTGTAAGGCGTAAGGAGATCTGTGTGGAATACGTCATGGATGCTCCACTGTGTGGGAAGTTCTAGCCGGTAGTTGACAGGAGACATCACCTGGACAATCCTGAATGGTCCGTGTCGCCTGGGCGCAAGCTTCGTTGTTGGTTGATTAGTCCGCAGGTGACGTCCTTCTAGCCACACTCGGTCTCCTATTTGATACTTGGGGGTGTCACGATGTTTGATCCATGACTGTTGCGCTCGGCGCATTTGCTCTTGTGCCTGATGTCTTATCTCTTTCAATTGTTCCAGTCGGGCCGTGACCTGTGGTATGGGTGATGTTTTATCCGTCCAATTAGTGTGTGGGTGATATCCCATCAACAACCTAAATGGGGTTTCACGTGTTGACTCGTTGACCCAATTGTTATGCGCGAATTCGGCCAGCGCAAGGTGATCGGCCCAATTGTTCTGTCTTTCGTTGGCCCAGAACCGGAGGTATTGCTCTAGCCACTGATTCGTTCGTTCTGATTGTCCGTCTGTTCGTGGGTGGTAAGCGGTCGAGATGTTTTGTTGTATTCCCAAGAGTCGGCATAGTTCTCTTGTGAATTTAGACGCAAACCGGGGGTCTCTATCGCTGATCAATTTTGTGGGTAGCCCAAATCTTGCGACTACGTGTTTGGCGTATAATGCTGCTGTCTCTTCGCCTGAGATCTCTTCTTTGCACGGTATGAATATTGATGCCTTCGAACAGTCGTGATCAGTGACTGTGAGTATTGAGTCGTACTCCCTTGACATTGGGAGTTTGGTGATGAAGTCTAACGCTACTACCTCGAATGGTGTTGCTTCGGGTTTTGGGAATATCGGGTGTAGCGGCGCTTTTGTCTTTTGCGTGTTGACCTTGTGTCGTTGGCATTCAGCACATCCTCGTACATACTCGGCGATGTCTTGTTTCATTGTGGGCCACCAGTAGTGACGCTCCACTGTTTGGGTCGTTCGGCTTATCCCTGGATGTCCGTGAATAGGTGGGTCATGATGTGTGGAGATTACTTCTCTGATTTCTCCTGGTGTTCCCGTGATAACTAGCCTTTGTCCTTGATACCACCAAAGCCCCTCCGCTTTGGTCAGTTTATGGGGGTCGACCCACTTGCGTATCTTTTGCTCATCTTGCTGCGGTTGGGTGGCCATTGCTCGTACGAACAACTTGTTTGGTAGAACTGTGACGTTCTCGTTGTCCTTTTCTCCTTGATTGTAGTCAGCGCGTCTCGAGAGTGCGTCAGCTCTTCCGTTTGCTGTTCCTTTGACGTGGTGTATCTCGAAATTGTATTCCGCTAATTCCAGTACTTCTCTTGCAATTCGTCGGCTGATCTTCTGTGGATCTCGCCAATACCGAAGGTTGAGGTGATCTGAAAATATGCGTACTTTGTGTGTGGATCCAGCCAATAGATGCCGCCAGTTCCTTAATGCTTTTACTATGGCTAACAACTCCAGGTTGTATATGTCGTAGTTGCGTTCTGCGGCGTTGAGTGTGGCCGAATAGTACCCCACTGGGTGTCGTTTTCCATCCGATTTCTTTTGTAGTAGTACTGCTCCTACTGCGAATCCTGATGCATCTACTTCTAGATCGAATTGCTGTGTTTGGTCCGCGTGGGCTAGTATGGGTTCCGTCGTGACCCGTTGTTTGAGTGTGTCGAATGCTGCTTGATGTCTTGTGGTCCATTGCCACGGCTCGTCTTTGCGCGTTAGTTCGTTCAGTGGTTTAGCGATGTTTGCAAAGCCTCTGATGAACTGCCTGTAAAAGTTGCAAAAACCGAGGAATGATCGTACGTCTTTTACTGATGAGGGAGATGTCCAGTCGCGAACACCCGAAATTTTGATCGGGTCCATACGTGTTACCCCCTCTTCAAGGATTACCCCCAGGTAATCAATACTAGGGGCGTTAAATACGCATTTCTCTGGTTTGAAAAAGAGGTCATGGTTCTGAGCGACTTCCAGGACATCGCGAACTGCTTTCTGGTGTTGTTCCAGAGTGTTGTGTTGCCGTTTTGTGGCGATTGCGATGTCATCCATGTAGACCCTAATGGTTGTGCCATTGGGCTCGTGTTTTGCTATTGTCGGTTGGTATATTTCGTTCATGAAACTTTGGAACGTTGCTGGTGAGTTGCACAGCCCAAAGTACATGACGGTTGGTTCGAAGAGTCCGCGGCGTGTTTTGAACGCGGCTTTGTGTTCGTCTCCTTCTTTGATTCGTATGTTGTTATACCCCTGTCGAACGTCCAGTTTGCTGAATATCTGGGCTCCCCCTAGATCTCGGATGAGATCATCGATGAGGGGGAGTGGGTATTGGTTTCGTATTGTCCACTCGTTTATGCGTCGGTAGTCCTGTACAGGCCGTAGCTTTCCGTCCTTCTTTTTGATAAAGAAAAATGACGATGCGTACTGGGATTTCGAGGGGCGTATATATCCTTTCTCTATTTGTTCGTCAATGAAGTCATCCAATGCTGCGTCTTCTACCCTGGTCATGGGGTATATTTTGCAGTCAATGACTTCTGGTGCGCCTTTTTTGAAGTCTATTGCGTGATCGCAGCTTCTTTTGGGCGGAAACCTCTTCGACTCTTGTTCGCTGAATACTTTGGCGAAACTTTGGTATTCCGGTGGTATTTTGACCTCCGTAGTGTATTGCTTGGCATCCACGGCGAGTTCTACCGCTGATCTTCTTCCATATACTTGTTCCTCCAGGGTTATCACGATTTGTTCTTTTGTGTCTTCTGTGAACATTCGTGATATTTTCGTGTCATTTGTTGTTTCCGTTAGTAGTTTGGCTAGTACTGCTTTCCGGTCATTTGGGTTTACTGTTCGCAACACTATAGGAAGTTGTTTTTCATCTATAGTGGCGTGGCGCCAGCTAAACCTTGGTTCGTAAGCGGCGAGCCATGGATATCCTAGTAGGACGTCTTCTTTTCCTATGTCAGTGATGAGGAATCTCATCTCTTTCTTGGTTTGTCCTGTTTCCACATTGAGCATGAGGTAGTGCGTGATCTGCCCTGCTTTATTAGTGGTATCGTCGATGTTATAGATGTTTTTGGGCTTATCTAATGCCCGTTGTCCAACCCCATCCTTTTTACGAAGTTTGGATGTATGAAGTTGTCAGTGGCACCGGAGTCCACTAATGCTTTGATGTCGGCCATGTTATAACTTGCACGAATTGATACCGGTACTCGCATAGAACGGTAGCGCATAATGTATACAGAGTTACAACGTATTGCCCTCACCCAGGCCGCCGGGTTTAGGCGTTTCCAAAATCCTGTCCCATCAGTTGTTGCAGGACCAGGTCCTTGACTTCTTCATCGTCCCCTGCTACTCCTCGTAACCATTCCGCTGCCTTTCTCCTCTTTGGTTAGCGCGGATTCTGTGGTTCGTGCTTGTATTTCTCGTCGTCTCCTTGGTTGTCTGCAGTCACGGCTGATGTGACCCATCTTTTGGCAGTTATAGCACTGTGTTTGGCTATGGTCTCGCTTGAATTGTCTCTGGATAAACCCCCCTCTCGGTGGGAATGGTGGTTGCGGTGGTTTGGTGTTTCTAGGGTGGTTTGCTAAGATTTCCTCCGCTCCTGCTAGTCGTCCTCGTACACGGTCTGCTGATGTGTCCATTCGGTCATCATTCTGGAGTGGTGCGAGCAACTTAGCTAGTGCTCCTCCTGTGGTTCGTCCTGGTTTGAAGGCGTCAAGGTTTCCCCTAACGGTTTGCATGTGAATCCATTTCTGCTGCCTCTTTAGGGCAGATTCCCTCCATTCTTCGTAGTTTCGGGGGTCGTCATGTTGATACATGGTTTCGTATAATGCTCTTGGCAGTCCCCTGGTGAAGTATTTGAGCGTTTGCTCCGCGTTGATGTTGTACCCCGCGTGTCGAACGAGTTGTTCGAATAGGGCAATGTAATCGTCGATTCTTCCATCCTTCATGTGTATTCCGGCGTCTAGTTGTGCTTGTGCGCGTTCCTTGCTGAGGACGTCACCGAACTGCCTTTGGAAGGCGTTGAGCAGGTTTTCCCATAACCTGTTGTCGAATTGATTGGTCCCCGTGGCCACTTCGTTTACGAGCCATCGGCTTGCGGACATTACCCATTGGTTAACCGCGTTTCCCTGTATGTATGTTAAAAATAACATAGCTTTCTGGTATTTGTTCAGCATTGCTGAGTGGTTTGCGTTGACTCCTGCGTAGACCTCCCATTGGAGGATAAAGGCTTCGGCTTGCGATCTTTGCCCTGTGAATGTAGGTGGTGGGTTACCGATAAATTTGTCGTTCCCCCCTTGATGTGCGTTATGGGCTACGGCAGGTCCTGCCAGGGGTGGTCCTCCTCCTCCTCCTGGCGGTCCTCCTCCTCCTGGCGGTCCTCCTCCGCCTGGTGGTCTTCTCCCCTGGCGGTCCTCCTCCGCCTCTTGGCGATAGTGATCGTAATGGTGGGAATGGCCTATTGTCAGGCGATGGTACTCGGTTGCGATTGAGCCTGAACTCGTAGAACATATTAGTTCCTTCAGGGATGCTTGGTGCGTCAGGGACGTCTGGTCCCATGGCTCGGTTAACGGCCTCCATATCTTCTGGTTGTATTTGTTGGACGTGACCTGTCTGTTCGTTGATGACAAGTCGGGGTGGCGATACTTCTGTTTGAGTAGTCATGTAGCTATATGGCATTCCTCTGATTGGTTCGGGAATATGCAACTCAGCTGTTTGCGCGGCTAGCGCGTCCACTTCTGGTGACTGTACCGCGATTTCTTCGGGTTCTGCTACCTCACTGTGTGGGGTTGGCGATCGTTCGCTGGTATGGCTTGATATTGCCGGTGTTGTTTCTCGTAGTTGGAATTCGGTCCTTGGTGGTTCCGAATCAAGGGTGTCTTCTCGGCCGTCTATGGGCCCTTGTTGGTCGATTGGTCGTGCGTCGACGAGTGGCACGTTGATGTGTAGGTCGTCGGCTGCTGGTCGTGTCGCTTCAAAGTAGTTGTTTGTGTTGCTCCACCTGAGCTCGACCCAGCAACAGCGTTCCTTGTTGAATACTACGGGATGAAATCGTTGTGCGGTAGCTGCTTCTGCGTAGTATCCTGTGTTGTTCTCCTCGGATCTTCTGGTGTCTGGCACGTGTCGCCACCTTACTCGTCCTATAAGGTAACGAGTGGGTGCGTCCCGTTCTCTTGCTTCGATACGATAGGGTACAAAGTCCCAGCCGTCTTTCGTGTTGAGAGTCGCCACGGCGTTTGATGAGTATGGAGAGCTTGGATTTAATGTTACGTGCGAGGTGCACGTGAGCCTGACTTAGGCACGTAAGACAAATGCGGTGACTCAGCGGCTCGAATAACTCTAGCACGGAGGCAGAGTATCGTCTCAACGCTCGAAGGCGGAGTCTTCACTTTTGACGCGGTCCGAAAGGACGAAGAGAGAGAGAGACCGAACTTTGATAACAAGGTGAGAAGAGTACAAGAAATCCAAGCTATCGACTACAACAGTCGATAGCTTCCTTATATCCTACTAGTGGGATCCGCCTTCGTCAGCGAGACCGCCACTACTACTATCTGCTAAGTAATCGTCCACAGGTATCAGTCATCGTATAGTAACACATCAGTCAGCGTATCAGTCATCCCGTTGTATCGTACAGTAAGCGTTCCATCAGTCATGCATCAGTACCGTAAGAGCCCTCCTAGATCACGTCCCATCGCTTATGGGTTAGGTCAGATACTTACTATGACCCGGGACGTTACAATTGGGCTACTAATGCGACAGATGTCATTGAGGGGTTCGAGGGGCTTCCTGTGGAACTGAAGCCATGACCGCATGGCACGTGATACCCGGATGGAGTTGGATGCATCTCGGCCTGGAATGTGGAGATCTGTGTTGGGGTCAGTTGTATTGTTGGAGTTGAGTTGTGGTGAGTCCTTTTGTTGTTTTGTTTCATCAGTTGGGGCTCACATAGTGCAGTATGCTTGTTCGCAGGCGAACTTAGAGCGGTGGGGGACACATCACAGGCCCACTCGCCACTTCTGGCCCCTTGCAAGCCCAAGCCCAAGCCACTGTCATACCCCGTGAGCCCAAGAGCGAAGCTGCACCTACAACCTGTCCTGACACTGTTTACACCGTACTGTCCTGGTATAAATACAGTTAAAAACATTAAACCAATAATTATTGGTACTTACATGTGGTTGTGCCCCAAGAATTACAAGAGCGCTGCAGCACTTGCAATTTATATACAATAATTAAGGTTACTTGCAAGTGGCTTATACTTTGTTGCAATAACTATTCAATTTTACAAACACTTACAATACAGCCATGAAACTTAAGCATAAAATACAAGTCCCTTAATGGTTTGCAAGTGGCTTGCAAACCAGCACAATCGGTCATCGACACTTCTGGCCTGGTCACAAGTGGGTGGAATGCTGGCCAACCATTTCACTATCGGCAAGCACCGCGATTCCTAACTTATTTTGCTGATGTCACCGGCCGACAAGAGAAGCTTTGGTAGTGATGGAAAGGCGATGCCCCATAAATCAATCCTTTGTAAACATGGCGCAGATCCTCCCAAGAATTCGGCAGGAAGGATAGGTGCATTCCAACCCAGCGAAGTGATATTCAGATATAGGTATAGAGCTCTCATGTTATGACACCAACCAATTTTTAATTTTTCTTGTCATGTGACTGTCTCGTTTATTGTTGCTTTCCTTTCACCTGATCACATCCACTCATTACTATGGACTGATTACTATACTCTTAGATGACGCGGCTCTTGGCCACATGACTCATTACTATATGTGACTCACATGGGAGGCTCCTATGACGTGGCCCCCATTTTCTTATTGTTCTGCTGCGCACACTGTTGTGACTCAGCGTGCAGCCCTTTTGTGACCTATTGTTCTCATTACCTTATTGTTCTTGTTACACTAATTGTTGACATGACACCATTGTTCTCAGATACTATAAAGTCTGGCTCATCTGTACCATGTAGCTTCAGACTTGACTTCTCCTGTATCTTACAGCACAGTTGTTGTCTATCAAACATCCCTGCTCATTCACCAGTCTGATAAGTTCACCTTGTGTTCACTTATTGCCCTCTCATCAAGGAACCTCTCCACACTACTTGCACCCCTTATCCCTCTCATTGTATCTTTGCTATAAGTCCCTTGAGGTGTGCTTAGTACAACTTGTTGAAACGTAATAAGTACATACGTATCTTATCTATAGCAGTTACGACATTACAGTAGTATTGTACATATGATTACCATATTAGGGTACTCCGTTACACATAAAGTGGGCGCAACTCCAATATGGAGGGTGCAAGTCTTATCAGTATCACATGTGGTGATATTGAAGACTTCTGGGGTGTTTCACATCAGGCGTCACTGAAAACACGATATTGTGGACACCTTTACTCATCACTTATCGTGTAATGGACATGGTGGGACCATAGGGACTGGTTTTCCTATAAATGAGGGGAGTAGAGCCCCTCTAAGAATACAAGTCGTTCACTCTACGCACACTTGAGCTATACACTCTACAAACCTCTCTACCAGTCTCAACACCTTTACAAGGTGAGACTCCGTAACTCTGTTAGCTGCGCTGGTTGCTGCGCAACAGGTTATGGGCCCTGCTACATGGGTGCCATTGCGTTCATTGCGAACGACGATGATTGTCAAGCTGTTTAACTACAGTTGCTGTTGTTGACAACACCATCGAGGCTACCCTTGGAAACCTAGCATTGTGTCCTACGGGGCACAATAAGTCCTCAGGGATTGCACCGATTCAGTCTCAGTAGTGTGAGATGGCCACAGGCACTTGAGGCAGTTTCCACCTTGCTAGATGAGGAGGAGACTGTGCTAGGCTCTCTCTTTTACTCATACCAGTATTGTGAATAGCATGCTGATGTCTCATCAGCCTTCACAGATACTATGTCATCCCAACTTAACACCTTTGTCCCCGTCTTTGACAGTCAGGACTATGGCAGCTGGGCACATGCGATGAAAGCCTTCTTGATGGCGCAAGGGCTTTGGGGTTATGTTGATGGTACCAATGTGGAACCAAATCACCCCGTCGAACCCACTCCTCTGAAGCCTCTTTCTGACAAAGCTTCTGAGAAAGAAGCAGATGTCTTTAAAGCTCAATCAGAAATTTACAAAGAGGACAAGGAGAAGTATGACGAATTGATGGAAGATTATCCTGATGACTTGAAAAAGTGGCAGGATAAGAATGCCATGGCGATTGGCAACATCACTCTTCGTCTCACTTCTTCCCTTCAGCAACTCTTTGCATCTATTTCTGATGCTGATGACTTATGGCGTAATATCAAAGATACTTACTCCATCCCCACCGTTCCATCCATCTACAAAGAGTTTAAAGAGGTCATCAGTATCTGGTTCAATCTGAACCAGCATCCTGGCCCAGTCTTTGATAAGATGGTTGCTGCCCTAGGTCGTCTTGCAGAAGTTAACTTTGGCTTTGGTATGAGCTTGCGCAACATGGAGCTTGATCCACTCTTGCAGGCTATGATTGTCATGGCCAACTTTCTGACCAAATGGGAACATCTCGTTCCTATCATCCTCTCTGGCACTCGTCTTGATAAACTAACAATCATGGATGTTCGAACAACTGTGATCAATCACTTTGAGACGGAAGCTAACAGAGGACAGGTCAAGATCAGGCAATCTGCCCAGAAGATCTCTGCCGTGAAGTGCAAGTGTGACAACCCTCGCTTTTCAAAGCAGGGTGGTCAGCAGCAGCCTTCATTGTCTACCACACCTTCTAACCAGCAGTGGTCTAACAACCAGTGCGGTACTAGAGGTGCAGGACAAGGCAAGTTCATCAAAGGCAAGGGTCGTGGTCAACCTCAAGGCCACTCTCATATCGCATCTGTCGCTGCACTCCCATCCCCCTCTTCATCCACAATCGCCCATATTGGGCATTCATCTATTACCACCCACACCATCTCTCAGTCCCCTCCTACTTGTTACGTTCCCACTGAACGTTGATCCAACTTGGATCCGATGGGTCTTCCTTGCTTCAACTCTGAGCAAAGCGCACGGCTTCTGAACTCAGGAACGACTTTGAACGACTTGAAAAAGGGCGAATAACCAATAAGGTCCCCTAACACCGCCCAGCTTGAGGTACGTTTCAAGGTGGCAACGCCTAACAACTAAGTTGGCAACAAGAAAGTCACTGTGAACAAATGACTCTGCTATAAGACTGTCTGAACTTCCTGAGAAGAGTACAGGTGGGTTTAAGACAACTAAGCTAGCGGACTAGAGAGCAGCTTGTATAGTATTTATAGTAATTGTCCGTCAAGCCACAAAGGCGACAACCATAGTATGAACAGCCAAATGATAAGCATGAAGACTCCCATCAATCAGCATGAATAAGGCATCAATAAGCCATAAGTAAGCGTTCCCACCAATGAGTGACCAAGCACCTCCAACCAGTGAGTAAGCAACCATGGGGCATCAGTCAGCCCACCTCATCGCATCAGTAAGCGAGACAATAAGTAAGCGAATGAGTAAGTGAATGTCTAAGCATCACTAAGCATAAACGATACCAATAGTAAGCCAATAATAATGCATCTGTAAGCAATGGCTCCGGCGCTAACACAGGCGCTCCTTGAACTAATCCATCAATAACACTTTCCCGAAAGGGGATCAAACCCGGCCCGCTGGAGTGCGTCCCAACGGCAGCCACGGCCCGCTGATATCGGCAGCCTCAGGTCGCTGGTCTTACACCACACAATCGCTGTTTGTCGTCGTTGGTCGTCTTCAGGACACAACTGTCTTCCGCCAATTCCATGGCTTCTTCCAACGTCCCTTGAGTTATTAGTTAGGCCAGATACATACTGTGACCTGGGACTATTCCATCCTTGCGCGCCCCCCTGACTTATTGCTTAGGTCAGATCCCGTGACCCGGGGGTTATCACATGACCGTGTCACGTGACCCTCATTCGTCCTGTAGTGATCCTCCTGCCAGCATCTGGGGTTCCACCGCAAGTTATTAGGTTACTCACGAGCTGGCGAACTCTGCACGCCTCGTCATAAGCGAGGTAGCTGTCGTCTTCTGCCGCTACGAGTGCACGCACGGCCTCCTCTTCTTTGATGTCTTCTTCTGCATGTGACTCCCAGGTATGCGCCTCTGGGTAATCATGGCAACTTTTCCAGTGTTCATGCAGACACTTGCGTTGCTTGTGGGTTGGCATAGGGTCTGAGC